>JAOPJM010387342.1:0-11434 GCA_027124095.1 Muusoctopus leioderma | reverse complement strand
TATGTGTGTGTGTGTGTGTGTATATATATGACTGCAAGTATGAATATAATGATCAACGTGCTACAGCGCACAAATGTGGATAATATTGTTTGGACATCGAAATAAAGGTAAAAAATGAATAAGTTTAAAAATATAGAAAAATGTTCATGCCTGCCAACAGAAAAATATTGAATCTTACTCCAAGACGTAGGATGAACATAAATGTTTTCCTACATACGTTCATATTTTTCATATAGATTTTTTCTTCAGATTCCTTCGTGTGCTTATCCATATATCTTTCTCTCTATCTATTTACAACCCACACACAATTACACACACATACACACACACACCAACCCAACACACACACAAATACACATACACACACACACCAACACACCAACACAGACATACACATATACACATATATATTTATATTTACCAATCGATATTTTTGTGTATGCCCCTCTGTTTATATGCTTGAATGCATCTCTCTCTATGTGTGTATGTCTTTTTGTTTTCGTGCGTGTATGTATGTGTGTATACAATCTTTACGCTGTGGTTTGGTTACAACCACCGGATTGTGGACATGCTTGGGATACTCTCACCAACGTTGCAGCCTTTGTACCTCGTATTAAGGGAATGAGAAAATTTGAAGACACTGTCCTCATATCTGATTATAAATTTATTATTTCATAATTTATTCAGTATCCTATAGGAAAGCGTGTTTAAGTCTATTTTAATTGTGTTGTTATCTACTCATTACAACTTCCTTTCAATTTGGGTAGGATACGGAAGAGCTGTAGCTCCTTGAACTCTGTCTTATTCCAGTTTTTAACCCTCATTTATAATGGAGGTTTCAGAACGTCAGTACCAAGCTGTGGTGATTAGTTCGGGGATTTACACATCTTTCTATGATAATGTTTGGTACCAACCATTCTAAGATTTTCCATATGTAAATTAATGCGTATCTGTCTCTTCGTAACACACGGAATTAAAAATATTGAAGCTTTTAAACTCTCTCAGTACACACATATATTTAGATGTTGCCTAAAAGGCAATCGTCTTTCTGTTGGCCTATTGGATTGCTTTCAGTTCAGTAGTCTGAGATTTAATACATATGAGGGGATCACACATTGGAGCAACAGCTAAAGGACTCGGAATAAAATAAAAGTCTTCCACAGGATCATCGTGACCCCATGTAGCCTTGTGGCAATGTTAAATGACATCAGGACCAATCTTTTCAATCTTCTGCTCATTGCTGTCGTTTAGGTTTATAATTGTTTCTACCATAGGCACACCGCCAACAACTCCAGTACTTGACTGGTACTTTATTTTATCGACCCCGGAAGGATGAAAGGCAAAGTTGACCTCGATGGGATTTGAACTGAGAGCGCAGTGAGCCAGAACGAATACCGCAAGGTATTCTGTCCGACACGCTAACAACTCTGCCAATTCGCCATAATAATAATAATGGTTTCTTTATTGGCCACAAGGCCAGAAATTTGAGGGGAGGGGAACAATCGATTATATCGGCCCCTGACGGGTACTTTATCTTATCGACCCTGCTAATAGTAATAATAATCTTTTCATTTATTTGCTACCAGAGCCTATACATTCATACAACGACGTCTTACAAAAAGAAAAGGGTTACAAGATGTATGGGGGTGAATACTTATAGTTATACAAAAACGACGGGTGGAAGCAAAAACAACATACTAAGACATTAAAGATTAAGATAAAACACGCAAATAAATAAATATATGTATAAATATATAAATGGAAATAAAATACATACACATAAAACACAAAATAGAAATAAATGAAGGTAACCCATCCACACACGGGAGAGAAGCCCCCACCTAGGTTGGATCGGAGAGCACCACCACTCCGACCGACCTCCACTCTCGCTACCGGACAATAGTCCATTATCTAAGTGTCTTTTTTAACTTTGAACTTATTGCTTCCTCCTCAGTCAGCACACCGTTCTCTACGCCTTCGTTCATGTTGTTCAATAGATCTGCCAGTATCTCGTTAGTGCTTCAAGCAACTGTGAATCTCGTGTCATTCTGTAGGTGGGGTCCTTTTCGTGCATCTTACAAGCCTTAAGTTGTGTCTAATTGTGTTTCTTTTTGACTTCTGTGACAGTTTACCATGCCACTCCAGCCTCCATTTGCTCTCCATCGTCTTGCGATGATGGGGTGGTACTACTGGGAGAGGATCCTCGTACTGAGGACCCTGCTAATGTTTCCCTTGTTCTGAGATCTGCGGCCGGTGATGCTCTGGAAACAGCAGTTTCCAGGTCCTACTATTGTCGTTGCTGCAATCTGACAGTTTCTTTCTTTCTCTTCTTTTCCAGTTTCTCAGCCAGAAAGCGCTCAAGTGGATCTTATTGCTACACATATAACAAGTGGAGTTTCTGCCCTGCACCACCAATGGGGTATAGCTCCGGAATTGCTTTGTGGTCTTCGGGAATCATCAGGACATGCATGTCTACATGTTCTTGCGTGTCACCTCCACACTCACCACCTGCCCGTAATGTGCCGCAAAGGGAATGGTGTGCCAATGATCAACGTCACTACCAATGTCCCTGGCCGTGATTCTTGTATTTAGTATTCCCATATAGTGTGACACCAGCTAGCGGGCAGGTATGTGGTACACTAACTTCAACTGTTGCCTCGCGTTGTCCTCGGTCTTAAAGACCAAGCACATGCCTTCATGCGCCCTGTCCCGGTTGCAGGGGCAAACACCATGCCACACATCGGTTTTCTTCCAACTGTTCCTCTGAAGGCATATGAAAGCCTCCTACGTGTTGAGTAAAACAGAGTTATGTTACTCTCTTCCTTACCGGTTCCTCGGTAAATTCCTTGGGTCAGGAGGCACTGTCCTTTGTAACATACCACTCCCATGTTCTTCTCTTTTTCCGAGAGCTGGACTATATCGAACACTGCCTTCTCATTAGCAATGCTAGCAGAATTGCTGTTATTGCTCTTATTTCAATAGGTTGTCCATAATCCTCGGACTGAAAGTCCTTCAAAGAATCTGTTTAGTTGACCTTCGTCGACACCCAGGATCTCCCCGAGAACTTCACCACTCTTACCCACCAGTAACTCTTTATATAATGCAACATCCCAGATGCTAGGTGCCCAATCCTGCTCTTCGCTTGACATAGGACTGCAACTCTGTCCAAGAGATGAACTGTGGAAAATGTGCATTATTATTGACGACCACACCTTCTCACTGTGAAAGAATCTCTGGAGATGTCGTAACCTCAGCTCATGGTTTGGGTTTCAGTTTGTGTTACTATTATTCATTTGCCACACTTGTTGTGGTCCAACACTATGTAGAACAATGATGTGCAAAGCTGGCGATACCAGAAGTGCCAATTATAAACTTCAAAGTTATTGAGAAAAGTGGTACAGTATGAATATAGAATTATAGGTATAGATTACACCTGGAAATTTCAAAAAAGTTCCTAAACGTATATATAATACGGTAAACATCGGGATATGAGAGCTGTGAAGTGGAAAAGAAACCAACATGTTTCACACGTAGCAGTACGGAACATATGAAGACTTTCCGTATTTTACATAAACAACAATAAAATTGCAAGGCCAATTCCAGCACGGATTACCAACGCAATGACTACAACATACAAAACAACAACAGGAGCAAATATTACCGCCACTGCAACGTCTGTAAGGGTAGTGGCGGAGATTTGACAGTCATCACACATGAGCAACTGCAATAAGAGAAGCAAGCGAGTACAGCAAACAATTATGGATCTACAATAATAATAATAACAACACTAGAAAAGACAAACACAATGGAAATAAACTAACAAAAGTATCTATCAGTGATAGGGAAATCAAGAAAATCTCTTTCTACTGCATTTTAGAATGACAATGAAGAGAGATGCCCGTGTTATTAGGGAACGTAACTGTCAGTTCACTCTCGTGTCCCGTCTTACTACATGGATACGGAAGACGTTACGAAATAGCAGACAAAAATTAGCATATGATGAAAGATTTGGTAGACGGGGAAAAACGGCCATCAAGAGGACTGAGATGAAGAGTATCAACACCAGAAAGAGGTCATCTTTGAATATACAATTGTTGAGAAATAAGCTAGATGTGGTAGCAAAGAATAATGAAGCAGTACAGGAAAGGAAACATCGCAACAAGTTACCTCCATAGAAACAAGAACAGTCTGCTGGCGTGAACGATTCCAGCACACTACACGCAACTTTTTAAAAAGAACCTTAACTATCTAAATGTCTGAAATGCATTGTTGTTGATAACATACATATATATATATAATTGTATTTTTTGTTATGAAAACAAAGTTGACTGTGTTTATAGAGTACTCGATGTGAAATAATTAAACATTAGTCTACAGAGAAAAGTATATTTATTGATGAATCTGCCCTACAAAAAATATATCTCTTGTTTCTTGGGTAATCTTCAGGGGCAAATTCATATATATATATATATATATATATATATATGTGTGTGTGTGTGTGTGTATGTGTGTGTGTATGTGTGTGTGTGTGGGGGGGGGTATGTGTGTGTGTGTGTGTGTGTATCTTCCGTCATTGCATAACAGCGAAGAGTGTATAACATAAGCGAGAAATTGAAAATACAGTTGCGTTTCGACCGAATTCCCTTGTGGTATTTACTCGGCACCGAGTTACATACAGTCCATTGGCACTGTTGACGTCAGAAACGCAGTTAACCAGTGACTGGTCCATTGGAAACTTGTAACCAGAAGATGCTGTTGTTTGCCAATTACAATATAAAATGAATAAATAAATGAATAAGTAATGGATACAAGTTGATCGTCTGCCGAAAAAGAAGAGAAAAAATATTATCCATCCTTGTGTCAATATATTAGAAATGATTCTTCTTCTGATTTATTGTTCTTTAATTAAAAGGGAGCAGGGTGATTAGACAGTGTTAATTAAGAGTAACTTGTATCGTCCCCAAAAGATTTCTGTTGAAATCCCACAAAACATATGCCTTTCATCCTTCCAGAATCGATAACATAAAGTACCAGTGATATACTATAATTTGACTATACCCTCCTCAGCATAATATGTGGGACTGTGTATGTATATTAGAAGCTGTTATTCTTATGAGCCAATAACAGATGCTATACTCGGTGTGTCAACCTGCTACTATAAGTAGCAGCTAAATCCCACTCAAATCACACGTTACCGACTTGAACAGGGAAGGACATGTTGTATAAGGGGCTTGTGTTTGCAATACGGTTGAATAAAACGTGGGATGGTCACTTGCTGGGACGCCTTTGATCCTAGGTCGGTCTCTATCATGGCTGAACTGGGGCTAAAAAATAAGTGTTTCTAACATAGGCACAAGGCCAACAATCAACAGTACTTGACTGGTACTTTATTTTATCGACCCCGGAAGGATGAAAGGCAAAGTTGACCTCGATGGGATTTGAACTCAGAGCGCAGTGAGCCAGAACGAATACTGCTAGGCATTCTGTCTGACATGCTAATGACTCTGCTAATATAGTAATAAATGCAAATTTCTGTGCATGTGTCCGCATGGCTTTCTGGCTTATAGACTCAGCACCCTGGGGGTCTACCCCTGCAAATGGCACATATTTGGAATCAGAGTAACCCCAGGAGTGTTTCTATGCTACTTTGGTCCACCGGCCTGCAGCACAAATTTTGACCACCCTATAACACTTTTAGTTCTTATGACCAGCGAAATGCACCAAACCACGAAAAGAAAAAACAAAGAAAATCTTCTGGAAACAATTTTCCTTGGAAGTAAAACATTTACTGAATTTACCTTATGCACCACCACCACCATCCTTATTACACCTAATATACTGTTGATTTGATAAGTGCTATAATGTACAAGGTAAAGCTCTCTGATTCCTAGCTGAAGATATTTTCTACTGCTAAGGCTTTATCTGAAATATAGAAACATAGCATTATCCCATTTCTCCAAGGCTTTCTACTTAGCTAAGAAAAATAAAAAAATATTCTGATTATATAAATACTAGGGTTCAATTAGAGGTAGACTGGAAGGATCAGGAGAGAAAACTCCTACCTGGCGGGTCCCTAGGTGACGAATAAGGGAATGACCTCTACATATAGATGTCAGCAGCGAATAAGGAAATAGGTCGTCCTGGACCAAACACGGGCTGCCCTTTGGCAAGGCATAGCACCCGGCAGCCTAGGGTTACAGGTGAAACCATGGGAAGCAGCATGGTGGATGTGCAGTCTTGGCAAAAGAGTCATCCATTGACCAACGGTGACACTCACATGATGCTTTTAAACCTCTCTCAAGTCAATGGTCGGGATCACCAAGTTCCTGAAGTGTATTACTGCTAACGTCTATAGACCTGGTGACCAAAGACGTTGTTTAGCTAACGAAAGATTTAAATGACTCAATCCAAGCAAACGCGACTAGATGAGAGGTAGACTGAGTAGTAATAGGGTAAGGTTCTATTTGTTATGAAAATGATGCAAACTTCTTGTTTTAGAAGTTGAGTTATTGGGAAAGAAAAGAAGAAAATTAAATTGGAAATGAGAATATTGAAATTCTTGTTACAGTGTGTCGATTGTCTTGGTATTAATGAGGTTTGAATTGTGGCAGTGTTAGTGCTGGTGTTTTATTGATGGTTATAGCAGTGTCAACGTTGATAATAGCTACAAATCTATGGTCTAATTTTTGATTGAGAAATGAAATGAAGAATGATAAATTATTATGTAGATGTGTATAATACACTTTTCTAACACAACCACCCCTCACACACATATATATTTATAATATATCCACAGATATGTATATATATATAATATGTATACATGCATACATTAATAGATGTATGGGTGCATAGGTATGCGAAAACATTTCTGTTCATAAAAATTGCTAACACCGTCTATAAAGGAACTCGTGTGTGTATAATATTACTGAAATAAAACGAGATTTTGGTAAATTAACAATGACACTAAAAAATAGATACATGATTATTGTTGAAGATTAAAAGAAACAACAAAAACAACAAAAAACACAAAAAGCAATCTTTCTTCTCCACTGGTGTATCTGCGTGTGTATACAAACACGCGCAGTTAAGTCTGATTTCAGTTGCAAGAAAAATATGCAGAGTAGCCTCCCTTATATGAAATACGTATTTTATTTTAACTGTTCAGAAATTAATATGTCATAATGTGGGAAAGATTATTTTATGTTCATTGTAACTGAAATTTCTGCAAAAGTAAATGTCATGAATAATTTATAAAGCATGAAATTTTGCTAATAATGTTTTCTAACTTATAACAGAATCCACCTATTAATACTTAATATATAACCACTTTAAACCTAATTCTGAAAGGGAGATAACTCTACTAGAGTAAGTATAATTTCTCTTGAGTAATATATTATTGTTACCTTTAAAGGAAAAGAACCAACGAGGAGCTTTTACGTAGTCGTTTAACCTGCGAGAAATGGTAGCCAAATTTCCCTCAAATCGCACCATTTCATCTTTAAAAAAAAAAGGATATATTGGATGTGATGATGGATGCACTATGCTTGAAAATAAGATGGGATGGTTATGGCTGGAATGCATTTGATTATAGATCTACACGATCAGGGCTGACCTTCGGCTAAACAACAACTACATTGAAGAAGTTTAGCTCTAAGCAAGTTGGGTCACAGGCCTGTAGCGATTAACTCATGTTAAGATGAAGGTTAATGTTTGTGGATAACATACGGCAACCTACATGTCTTAGGGTAGGTGTTCCATCACTAAGATGGTTACATCTTCCATTTCGTCACATACAATGCTATATCGTGAATTGGTTGTACCTCATTTTACTGGACAGGGGAAATGAGTTTTAACCACCAACCAATAAATGATTCACTGTTGAATTCATTAATTCTGCCAAAAGTAGCCATGTGTAGAGCTTAATGCCCAACAAGCTTCGTGACTGAATCTCAGAATATGCGAAATTGTATGTGTGTTGGTCGAATGAATTCCTCTTTATTCAGGTAGAAAAATCCTCGTCTCCAATGTTGTAGTTTCTATTATAACTGAAGAGACGATCAACGGACGCAGCTTCGCGGTAGACGAACTGTTCTAAAAATGGCTTGCGATATTTCTTCCATGGACTCTCTAATGCGTGGGGATACAACAAAGATAGACCTTGTTAGGGCGTAGCATCAGATAACAGTACAGCCAGACGACAATTACAAGGCGGTTATCACAATACCGTTTAGACTTTACGACGTACGCATGTCTTTTGGTCTTCGTAACGCCGTACAGACATTTCAGCGGTCGACAGATGACGTTATCCGAGGGTTACCCCTCGTCTATGCCTACCTTGATGAGCAAAATGATTATATTTACTTCAGCATGTCTAGATGAAAATACTCGTTACTTACCATTCACTCGCTTGTGATAGCAAGAGCATTGACTCAGCAGTTAGGTAAAACAATAAAACAACAACAACAAAAAAGACAAACATAAAACTAATAATATCTTCAAAATTCTGACAAACCTGATATGTTATATTTAGCTTGATCTTATATTACTGTAGTGTAATGGTTGAGTGAACAAATCTTCACTTACCTGTTCCGCTGCTCTTACGAAAATTCACACACCATCAACATCGCTATTGGGGAGTCTCAACAATAACGGGTAAGCCTTTCGTGTATGTACGGCTAACACACTACCCTCGCAGACGCAGAGAAACTGATAAAAAATGCAGCGTTCATTCACTTAGCCACTATATCTTTATACCCCTCACTTCCTTTCTATACTTTACTTTAGGAAAAACATTGTCTCCCCCTAGATCCCCTTTCTAGTTTTTTTACATATTTTGACGAGCATAAGTCTATTTACATTATAGACCTCCCCTTCGATCTTAAAGATCACTTTATCTAACAACGGTGACAAAAAACTCATTCTTATTTACATTTTTCACGCCATTATATAGTCGCGTGACAAGGTGGGCACCTCTCTCCTTGTGTTCTTTGTGGGACTTCGACCTGGGCCCCTTCTCCTTGTCCTTCATCGCTCACTTCATCATCAGACGAACTAACTATTCGTCGTATGTCTAAGATGTGTCAGGGAACTCCGTCCACTGACACATTATTCGGGGATCGCACACTGGTCTCTATCCCCCCCACCCATTGTGATGTGCAGCGAGCACCGGATGGCTTAACCCATACCTCCTTCCAAATTTGGACGGATGCAAGTTCCACCCCTTCTTCCGATGATACCGGTACAGATTGTGGGTGCCTCCACTCATAGTTAAACACTGCTCTTTGCAGCACTGACTCCCCCTCCTGTTCCGACCTGAGCGACATGAATACTAGAAGACCACCTTGAGTGGCGAGATGTGTCCCCTCTCGGCTATGGTTTTAATAGTACTGTGGTGCATTTCCACAATACCGTTTCCGCTCGGTCTATATGCAGCACTGCCAACGTTTTCTTCAGCACTTCCGATATAAATGCAGTGCCATTCTCCATCAACACTTTGTCTACTGGACCTCTCTCCAAAAACAGTTCGTTCATCATCGCTGTGACCGAAGCCCGTCTCCGATCTAATTTCCCTGCCATATGGCTATCCATCCAGGTCCACAATCAGCCATTGTTAGGTACACCCCTTTTCGGTAATGTGTAATATCAATTATCAACCTTTCCCAGTCACTTGCAATATGAATTTCTTCCTTATCATGTGCACTTGACGCGAGGTCGATCGATTGGCAACATGTCACACTGTCTCACCATATTCCTAGTGATATTGGAGCCTTCCTAGTGGCATGGGTGTTCACCTTTCTGGCCAGGGACAGGATTCTATCTATCCCATGTGATGCATGCCGTGCAATTCCTTCATGTTCTTGTCCGCCAGGCGGCATACAGTGGTAATCCCCTCCCACAACTCTTCGGCGCATTTAACCCGGCCGTCTGCCTTATTTTTCTCTGAGGGTATAAAACTTGCTCTCAGTTGTAATATCATATTCAGGCTGTTTTCTATATTAGATAAGATTTTGTTGTTGTTTATCCCTAGGTCAGCTCTGATCGAATAGAGCTATGACCAAAGGTATTCCCATGACCATCCCGTGACTTTTATTCAGATATAGTTTATCTACGACTACATTATCGAATGTATCCTTCCCTTTTTAATAAGGAGATTGAAGGAGATTTGGTTGCTATTTCTAGCAGTCCAAGCGACAATGTAGAGGCTCTCTCATTGGCTCGATATTACGTAAGTTGCTATAGTTGTTCTTTAGGTCCAGTTCATGCCTAATCAAGCAGACCTATTGTCAAAGGCATTCCAGCCGTGACCATTCCATCTTATTTTCCGACATAGTTTATCTATGTGCTCTTTCCTTTTTAATAACTGGAATGTTATTTAAGGGAATTTTGGCTACTATTTTAGCAGGATAAACGACTACGTAAGACTCTCCTCATTGGTTCGATATTACATAAGTTGACATCCAACGAAAAAAAACAAAAAAACAAACAAACAATTTTATGAACCTATTTTTATCGCCGTATCTAACAAGAATATATTTCTATAATGCTATAATTTGATAGACAGAGAAGTGAAACCGTATTCAATAATTCAATAAGATATGCAATTAAATAATTTTCGTGTATTAAAGGGAGAACACTCAACATACTGAATTCTTATTTACCTTGAACCAACAAACAGTCTGCCTTGATAAAATAAGTTCTATTAACAAACTTCGATCAGGGGAATTGATTTTTCCTCTCCTTTATAGAAAGCTTTACTTGCAAAGATATAATTGCTCTTTCGGTGATACATTCTCGTTCAATCTTGACATTAACTTATTTCATATTTCCTTCTGTAATCGCCTCTCCTCCATACATATAAGCTTGATTCCAGAAGAGAGAGAGAGGGAGAGATATTCCTTTTGAGAAAACACCACATATCGCCTGAAATATTCGTAGGAGATCTACTTCTTGTAGTTGTTTAACCCTGGTCAGTTTTGATCGGGTCGACCTATGGTTAAATAGAGTATGCAGGACTAAGTTATCCAACATGTCCTTCAATTTATAAGTCGGTTGGGGAGATTCGGACGCTATTTTTGGTATGTCTACTGATACTTCATTGTTGGTTCGTAGAAGAACTGGTATCGATAGCTAGGTGACTGAGGCACGTTTAATTTTAATGAACTGCCAATAGACATTCGAAACTTCCAGCAGAAGTGAAGTCTCAGAAGCTGGTAGGGAAATATGTTATTCACACGAGTATTTCATCCTCCTCTCCATAATAAACGCGTACGCACGTACGCTTGATTATACAAACGTGAGAAAAAAGTACTTAATATATGCAGTTTATTAATTAATTCGAAGCTGAGGTTTCACTACTTCGTTTCTTTGAGTATCACAGCGACGAAGGGAAATATTAGTTCTCTCTCTCTCTCTCTCTCTCTCTGTATATATA
>JAOPJM010386928.1:0-11438 GCA_027124095.1 Muusoctopus leioderma | reverse complement strand
ATCTCTCTATATATATATATATATTGTTAAAAAATCAATATTTTTCTTGTCAGGTTCAGCTATTTTCAAGGGAATTAAAGGCTTTTCAACTGGGAATCAAAACTGCGTAGATAACTTTAATCGCCTGGAATTTCTTGCTCCAAGACACTCGAGACATTACATAAGAAATCGATATTACGAATGAAAACAATAATTTCTATATTGGCAACGCCATACAATGGAAGAAATTCTTGGCGAACTCTTTTTTTTTTCCAACATGATTTCGACTCCTAATTGGTCATTTCCTTTCCGTTAACACAAATGAAAGAATTGGAAGAGGCATTAAAATCACAACTTCCCATAATCTCCCTCTTCGTATAAAGGAAGTTGTTGCTACTATGTAATCCCAGTCCGTATTCTGTGTTGATGCAATAAATCAATATATTCTTTACTTGCAAGGAAGCAACTCTGAATAGAGTAGCGTTGATTAAATGTTTGCTAAGCCTAAATAGACTTTCAAACTGTGTTAAACGAACAACCTGTACAGTGATATATTATTCCAGAATATATGCAAATAGAGCATGAAGTAATAACGATACACGTTGTTAAAACTATGATATTATATTAAAATATCCGTCTATAATCCATTTCCAAGCAGTAGAAGAATTAAGCAATTAATTAATGTACGTTCCATATACGATTGATCAGAAAACATTGTGTGGGGGGGTGTAACAGTTAAGATCACTGCAGTATGCATATTTATGCATTTAAAACCGAGAGTTTAATCTACATTATCCTTATCGACGTAGCCATTTTGGGGATAGAAAAATAAAATAACTTACACATGAGAGTTTGCCTTGGATGGGTCTGTAAGCTCAACTTCTATCAGCCCTATTTCATAATCACAGTCATTTCCTGAACAGGTATATTTCTTTGGATCGAACGTCAATCGATTGTAGTACAGTGAGTGGTCTTTCTTGATGGTCGCAAGCTTCTTGTATTGTGGCTGCAAATTTTAAAGGAGAAATATCAAACATAATATCCTGGTTAATGATTTTTAATTATTAAAGACCTCGGGTTTATGGGAGATGAATTGTATTGTATAACATTCATGTATTTCTCAAAAGCTGAATTGTATTGTATAACATTCATGTATTTCTCAAAAGCAATTACAGTGTCAGCGAAAACAGTGCAATTTTTTTTTTATTGTTTTGTCAGGAGGGAAGACAATGTCCATCACCCTTTTTCAGGGCCCCCAAGACTGGTGGGAGGGAGGGGGAAAAGTATCCTCAGACCAGAGACCTGGCCCGAATGCTTACAACAGTGTAGACTCCGCTAAAGGCACCCAAGGGGCACTTGATGGTGTTAAACCGTGCAACGGATTAAGTCTACCACCCAAGTGGGTTACGTCGGGATTCTAACTCAGAAGACAAACAACCGGAACAAATACCGCAAGGCATCTCATCCAACGCTCTGACAATTTCGCCAGTCCAGCGCCCTCGACTCGTACTTTATTCATCTACCCTGAAATGAGGAAAGACAAAGTTGACCTCGGTGGTGTTTAAACTCAGAGTGCAGTGAGTCGGAACGAATACTGACTGCAAGGCATTCTATCCGACGCTCTAACGACTCTGCCAATTTGCTGCCTAAAAATAGTTATAATTGAAAAAGTAAAACAGTAGAATCCGAGGAAACTAGCGATGTTCTGTGTCAGCAAACAGTAATAAAATTTAAAAAAAGTTTAAATGGTTAAATATATCTTATGCCGTGAGGAATGAAAGAAGTCAAACGTTTCGGGCAGATAGCTATAACTTGCCGAAACGTTAGGAAAAGAGAGAGCGGGGGTAGGAGTAGAATCCCAAAGGATGATTTAATATATACAATCAGTTTATTCAGAGAGGAAATCAGAAGGAGTGTTATCACACACATAACTAAGCTATGAACACAAATAAAAGCCGGAGATAGATTAGAGAACGTAAAATAACTGAATAAATGAATAATAATTATAATGTATAAGAATACGAAGAAAAAAGCTACAATGTTTAAAAAAACAGCTCGAAAATGTACAAAATGGAAGAAATCACAAGGGGAAAAGTCTCAAAAATAGTTGATCATAAGACAAATTATAATATTTTAAAGGAACTGCCGTAGCAGAATAGTTTAGTATGTTAGGAACTTTCACCTGTTCAGAATATAAGTTAACTCGTCATGAATATTGTAGCGTGGACTTGGTAATATCACTTTACTTTAAATAATTCAATCAAGCTGCTACCCGCATAAATAGATAATTTGACGAGTCTTTCATAATTTTGCAGTGCCGAGCAGAATTCTCTATAATTAGTACCTACAAGTAATTGATTTCCTAACAAAGATATAGAGATGTTACTTGGCGGTTTTATTCCTTTTGAAGGGAGATAACCTACAGTATACGCCCTTGAAATGATAAATATAAAATCTAAAGGTGTAAAGTGTATGTGGTCAAGGATTAGATTACACACTAGTGACATCATGAAGTCAGATTACATATTTGTCACATCGCTAAATTGGTATCATAAACAGACAGAAACGAAATATATATGGCAAGAATACAGAGACAGAAAATTAACAATAATGGAAAACAACTAAAACTATATTGAAAAAGAGGGTGTAAAGATAATTTACAAATGGATCAAGTAGCAAAAGCAGATGAAGCTAAATTTCAAATATAAAAAGTGAAGTTTACCAAAAGTATTAATTAATTTACATATTGTAAATTTGCAATGAGAAATTACAAATTTAATCACAATTTTTTCGTGACAGAATGCATAAAACAAGAAAGAATAAAAACACAAGTAATAATTATTAACAATGGGGTGATTCCTTGTAGATGGAGACTATTGTTTGTTTATATCAGGTATGAACAACCTTTATCTAGCAGCAGCAGGCCTTATGAGATATTGGTCATCGTAAATCAGGCCCCCACCACTAAAAGAATAATTTAACAAAGATCTATGTAGTACAAAAAGCAAATCATTAAAAAAAAAATTGATCGAGAGAAAACGTGAATGAATGGGAAAAAGAAAGAAACGAAATTGTTCAAATTAACAGAGTCGGACCTAAAGATTATGTCACAAACTTTTAGTAAAATGTTCTGTTAATATAATCATGAGATTATGCGTGCCATAGAAAAACATATAAAGAGCTGCATGCAGCTCGAGTACTGAAGGTTGGCCATGTCTTGTTTATATTGTGCTTTTGAAAAGGTAAGTTTCAAGCAAGCCGAATTATTCTACTCGACATTGCTTTCCAATTGCAGCTAATTCACTTAATTGAAGACATTCGTGCACTTGAGAAAGGCATAAACGTTATCATCATCCCGCTATTTGTTTTGTTCTTTACTTTTCCATAATAACAATCAATATTAGCATCATTTTATTTGCTTATCTTGAAATGTTGCGTTCCAAAACGATGTATGTTCAATGATACGTCCTAAACTTAAGTAGATTTTGCCACCAGAAGAGTATGAGCGACGAAAGACAATGTGTATTATGCATTGGCTAAACTGTTCTAGTCATTACAATAATAGCAGTCTTAGTCTTGTCTACGATATTTTATACTTCTACTTTGTCTTCTATTTTTCTATCCAATGAAGAATTTCAGCTTTGTTAAGAATAGAAATCTAAGACGTTACTCAGACTCCTGACTTTTTAATAAATAAAAATTTATTACATTTTAAACTTCATAGAAAATATTGAAAACTATCAGATTCTGGAGCAATATTAATTCAGACTGTCGTTGATTAACTTACACATTTCATATTTAAAATCCGGGAGAAACACTTGAAAAGTTTTATCCTTCTCTGACAATAATATTTGAAAAGTTGGACAGTATGTTACTTTTTTTTTTTTTTTTTAATTGGCACTTCGCACGATAAAAGTTTTAAAATAATAGAATATGCTAACAATTTCCTTTTCTTTATTACCTTTATTTTAAGACTTTATCCTTATAAATAACAAGAAAACCATAATTATGATTCTAAAAAAAACTCACTTCAAACTTAACTAGATGCTGAAATGGGAAAAGTTTTAGTCTAACGGCAATATAAGTCTAAATACACTTCACGGTACCTTAGTTCTATCTTCTTTATAACCAATGAGGTTAATGTTGACTCTAGCCTTGTAGTCCAAACTGAGTAGGCTCTCTTTCCATGTAATACTCAAACTTCCAGGATTATATTTATCCCATTCTTTAGGGCTTGATGTGGAAACAGTTTCGGGCATTAGTTGAGGCAACACTGCAAATGATAATACAAAAAAAATGGTTACACCTGGAGAGTTTATTAAATGTTTTTGTTTGCATGAAAAGTGTAAATGTACAAGAACATATGATTTACGGTAAACTTCCCAAACAACGGCAACCTCGGTGATTTGAGATGCCACTATTGCGAATTTTCCGTTATCGAGGAAGCTTTTTTTAGTGCATTTATTACGTAAGTAAAGGGGATACAGTGAATAAGAAATTGTATAATAAATACCACTTCATTAACTTCAGTGAGCAATTTTGGCAAAATAAAAACATTTTTAAATTTTTAAAAAGGTATTTTCAAAATTGCGGAAGCGGACGTAAACAAATTAGCACGTTGCCGGCATTTTTATTTTTATATTTTATTTTATTTATTTATTTATTTTTGACTGGACGATAATTTTCAAAAGTGCCGTTAGATTGGGTTTTCTGTTATTCCGGATGCCGTTATTTCGAAAGCTTAGTGTATTTAGGGTGATGAAATTGACAGACATATTGATTTACAGTAATAAGTTTTGTCTTTGTCGATTCTGGGTTCGATATTCCGGCGAGTGGAGGGGTGATTTTCATACAATCTTTATATGTATAAGTAGCAGTAATAATATATCAACGTTTATTCAATCAGTTTAACAAAATTACCTTTGTGCTTAGCCAAACGAAATCGACATTTAATCCAACAGACAGTGTTATCAACAAAGAGATGGCAATACCCCGACGAGAAAATTATATTTATGGAGGCTGAGCGAGTAGGAACTCGTAGCAGACGATTCATCGCACCTTGTTTGTTGTTTCACTGTTCTGAAATCCCGTCAAAGTCGATTTTGTCTTTGATCCCTCCGTGGACAACAAAATAGCCATTCGATTGGTTACATTCTCTATCCTAATTTTGTTTTTATTTTGTAGTTCATCAGAATAAATCTGTAACAATGTATTCTTATTGGGTGGATCTCTGTCTGGGTTCCATGAACTGCCAGCTCATTGAATTAGTGTGTTATAGTGGCTGAGTATTCCTCAGAAACATATACCTTTAACGTAATCCTCGGGCAGAATCAGCGTCACACAGTGTGACAAGGCTGGACCTTTGAATTACAGATACAATCCATCTGACGGGCTTCCACACAGTTTCCGTCTACCTAATTTCATTCACAAGGCTTGGGTCGCTCCGAGGCTATGGTAAATACACTTGCCCAAGATGCCACGCAGTGGGATCGAACCCGGAACCTCGTAATTGCGAAGCGAACTTCTTAACCATTCGGCCATGCTGCATTCACGTATTCTTATTATAATGTGAATAAACATATAAAAAGCCTAAGCATGTACATTTGTTTTTTCCATTGTATGTTTGTTTTCAATTTCAATAGACACATCACAAAACAATTAATAATACAAAATCAAGTCCCAACCTACCGACATGCATTGTAGTGTATAGCCTGGAAGCGTCTACAGTATCTAGGTCTATTTTCAGGGTAGCATCTCCTCTAAAAAGTAATCGTGGTACCGGACACATGACTTTTGCTTTGTTGATCACGATACCTTCAGAAACGTGTTTTTTCCCATGCAAATGCTCGAAAATGCAGTGAGCGGTCGTGTTTTCTTCTAGACACAGGGCTGAAACTTCCAGCATCTCTCCCCCAAACATTCCTATAAACCTTCTTGACACGCTCAAGGTTTCTGAAAAATTATAAAATAGATTTCATTAATATTTGTATAATATCAATTTCTTACAGAACAGTTTAGCACAGAGCCTTAAATTTGAGGGATGGGTATAGACGATTATATTGAGCTCAGCACTTGACTGGGACAATTTATTCTACCCTGGAATGATGAAAGTTAACCTTGGTGCGATATGAACTCAGAACGTAAAGGGACGTAACTAAACACAGATTCTTCCACTCGACCGCCCTGGGGTTGTATAATATCAATATAATATATATTCTCAAAACAAAACCGTTTATGAGGAGGGTTCCTTAGTGAGGAATCTACAAAATAACCTAAGAAATATGAAATAGTCGAAAATAGAGATATACTTACGCCGGGTAGTAATATTTGTACAACCACCTCGCTCTGGGAGATCAGAAGAGACACGGAATAAAAAGCGACCTGGAACATTATATCCGGAAACATGTGGTAAAATTGACAGATCAGTATCAGCAGGCCCAGGGAGAACAGAAGTCCAACCACGATAATTCCCTGCATTTATACCTGCCTGTATTCAATAGAAATGTAAAAAGAATATGTCACCATCAGATGTCCTTCAATCGAAAGAGATTGATTACCTAAAACCCAAGTCGCTGTGTATATAATTAACGATTCATTGTTGTTTTTTATTGCTTATTATATACCGCTTCTTGAGAAAGCTCGTGTATTTTTCAAGGTTATTGCTGTTGTTGTTTAACCCCAGATCAGCCCTTACCAAGTAGACCTAGGATCAAAGGCATTTCAGTGATGTCCTTTTTTTATTCAGGCACATTATCTAATGTGTTTTTCCTTTTTAAGACAATGGGTGTAATTTGAGGGAAATTTGGCTGATATTTCTAGCAGGTCGAACGACCGCGTAAGGGATCTCTCGTTAGTTCAAGGTTTATATCAAACGTAATAATGTATTCCCTGCTATTCTCAATAGCAAAGTCAATGATAGGGATGTTTAATATAATATATATGTGCTAAGTATAGCGTACATATTTATACCACACACTCGTGCAATAAATAGATCGAATCAGTTGTCTTTTCATGATTAGAAGTACCTATCAATGAATGATCAGTTGTTATTGACGTTGAGGTGGAGAGAAAATTGTAGTTGTGGCACTCACACATTTCCCAGTTCCAGTAGTGGCCTAACGAATGTAACAGCAAGAAACAAGTAACGATAGCTGGTCAGACACTCCATTTGCATGAATATACTTCTTTACTCTACGATACTGCCATGATGTATATATACGAACAACAGATAGGTACTGCCATGTACTGAATTACATAAACCAAAAGAACCGACGGATTGATGCTTCGTATCACATCACCGAGACTGAGTTGTGACCATAGCTAGGAAACTTTATTTTATAGTGGCGCCAGCACACCTGGCTGTTAAAAACAAGATCGACTGTATGTAAAGCTGACTGTCATAAATAAGTATCGGGATCACCGAAAAATTGATGAGTCTTTCGTCGCTTTAAAGTGCAGAGCGTAAATCCTAACATGGTTGTAGACTGTTGTGTTATGGGCTTCGAAAGGATAATTTGTTTCATATATATAACCTGAAGATAAAATCTTCAATGGTACTCCGAAAGTTAATGGGTCATGGCACTCATCACCACGTGCACCGTTATAATAAACATTCATTAACCTGAACATATTTACAGATATGTATACGAATCTGAGTAGAAGCATTATTTTTACACAAGAGTAGTATACTTACATGATATGCATCTTTCTTTGGGTGAACATCTTCATAATTGAATATAGCATAGGTTTCTTTCTCGTTTGCTGCGATAACTAATTGGAATGTGTTGGTCTGCATAATTAGAAACAACGAATATAGTAAATTAAATAATGCTCAGACTGCACTCCAATTAAAGTACACTTTGAGCTAGAAACAAGCCATCTAACAATATGGTAAGCTAAAGAGATTTTGAGTTAAAGTTAACACTTTGCTTTATCATGAACTGTCTTGTTTTTTATACCTCTTCTACCAACTGGTATTGTAAACTATTTTATATAAAACTTACTGGATGATGCACAACAATTCTACTTATCTTTGTTTGCTCCACACCTCGCTGGATGTTTACCCTTCTACACAGTCTTCTTCTCTCCTCAAGCATTTTCCACATTGCACAAGCAACGGTTTATTCAAACTTCACACTAACCTAACACATCTTGATTATCTTAATCCAAGATGAACTATCCTACTATCTATGGCCAATACTTCTCCTCTGTACACAAAATGTATTCACTTCAGCTAAGACACAGCATGACACAGAAAAATTCACAAGGAAGGACACACAGGAATGTTTTCCCATTCGGTTGCTGATATCGTTTAGTCCATCTCAGCCCTGATCGAGCATACCTATGATGATAGACGTTCCACTCGTGTATATCCTGTCTTTTTTTTATATCCAGGACTACATTGTTCCATGAGTCCTTCCTTTTTGAAGAAAGGTAGGGAGTAGTTTGAAGGAGATTTGACTGCTATTTTTAGCAAGCCGAGCGAGTGCGTAGTGTCTCCCTCGTTAATTCGTGCAGTTGGGTTTTCCGGGTTGGCATAAATCGTAAAATGTTAGAGATAGAATCTATTGAGCTACATGCTCTTCTCTAAGCCTATAACAGTATAAGTGGAGTGAGTGAAATGGCTAGTTAGACAGTTAACTGAACAGTGATGAAACCTACTACGAATCGCAGTGTGTGTGTGTGTATGTGTGAGCGCATGTGCTTGTGTGCTTGTGTGCTTGTGTGTGTGGGTAATTCTACAATAGTGATATTATAAAGTTACGGCAGTCCTTGATGCATATAACATCAGAGCAAAGATACGGCAGTCCTTGATGCATATAACATCAGAGCAAAGTTACGGCAGTCCTTGATGCATATAACATCAGAGCAAAGATATTAGTTGTGTGGTAACATTGCTGAGTTCGGAAGTATGAGAACTAGTATCAAAATATTTTTGTATCTTCGACTTTTCCTGGATTTTGGATAGGAGATCAACTACTGAGAAGATCCTCATTGGCTATATTAACATTTGGTTGGGGTGGGGGGGGGGCGATTCCATACCATAATCATCACATGGGAGTTACAGCCCAAGCGTTCTTGTCGTAACTCCTATGAGAAATTTTGGGGGAAGAATTGCGCAAAACACTATTTTCAATCTTACAAATTTCGTTTTAGTTTCACAAATATAGGCGCAGGCATGGCTGTGTGGTTAAGGACTTCGCTTCGCAACCACATGGTTTCGGGTTCAGTCCCACTGCGTGGCACCTTGTCTTCTACTATAGCCTCGGGCTGACCAGTGCCTTGTGAGTGAATTTGGGAGACGGAAACTGTGGAAGCTCATCGTATATGTATATATGTGTGTGTGTGTGCGTGCGTGCATGTCATCGCTTGACGCTGTTTATCGCTGAGACCGACCGGTGACATTTGTTTATGTCCCTAATAACGAGATGTCTGGCGGTTCAGTGATTCAGTGTTGTGGTTCCTATACTGAATCGGTATGGTTGGTGATAGGAGGGCCATCTGACCGTGAAATGCTGCCTCAAGAAGTCTCCGTCCAGCCCATGCTAGCATGGAAAAATGGACGTAAAAACGATGATGATGATAGAAAGCAAATCAATGAAGTGTTAAACCATTTTTTCAGATACCGAATAATTGCTTCCGGACCCCAGCTCGTAGTGCGATCGTGTAACATTATATAATGCTAGGTGATCAGCTAGACTCATATGGGTCCTTCTTCAGTGCTATCCACCTAGCATTATATAGTGTTGCACGATCGGACTACGAGCTAGGGTCCGGAAGCAATTGTTTGGTATCTGAAAAAATGGTTTAACACTTCATTGATTTGCTTTCAATATTACTTGGAATGAATACCTGGAAGCTATCACCAAGGAACTGAGTGGTTCCATGATACACATGGTACAAATCTCTTCCTCCACAGCACACAGAGAACGTCACATTGAATTCTCAAAAGGGAATACGCAGCGGTTATGCTTTCGCTGTAACCAACAACTGCAGATATATATATATATATATGATTTTATTACTGAGATTGCTCTCTGTTGCTACTCTGAGTTTCGCAAGATTGCTCACTGATCACGCAACTCTGAGTTGTGTAATCAGCGAGCAAGCTCGCGAGGCTCAGGGTGGTAACAGAGAGTAATCTCAGTAAAAAAATTATATATCATACTTTTTCCTCGAGTTTGTAATTCCCAACAAACATATATATATATATATATGTAACGACAATGTGCGATGCGTAATGAGTATACAACAAAAGATGTGTATTCAAAATATGAGCAATATTTATTCGTCGTTAAACATAAAATGTTGTCAGTTCAATGACTGACAAGAAAAGTAATATGAAGAAAAGCATACAGCCGTCAGTTCGTAAGTGTGTGTGTCCGTGTGTAGTTGTATGGAGAGATAGTGATAGCTGAATGGTCAAGCTTCATTGTAGTGCGAGATGTCACATTTTTTTGGTTGACTACTGTCTAGTGGTTGAAGGGGCAATGACATAGATCTCTCTGGCAAATGCGGTGACAACTGCCGTGCTTGTTTGTCGGGGACCTATAAATAGGTTGAAAGTACGGCAAAAACAAAATTATCAATCAGTAAATTGACCACTTTCAATGGTCAATCCATCGCTGACGTCATCAGTTCTTTTAATGAGTTTCCTCAGGATCTGAGCGGCCAGTCTATCGCTGACCTCATCAATCCTTTTAACTGTCTGGCTCTTGTTTACAGTAATGTTTGTGATTGGAAACCAGAGATTTGGTTTCCAATCTGAGGCAGGGATCTGCTACATTTACTCCCGCAGTAAAGAGTTGGTTACGCAACAAAACAATGAGTGAAATCAGGATAAAAGTAATCTTTTGAGAAAGAGAAAAAAAAATGTTTGTGTGTTTTTCTTTTTATATCATAATTACTGAACTGAACATAGCGAGATGGCCAGCATAGTCGCCGACCGGATCTTGTTCTTGTCACTGGAGCAGATGTGGAGGTATCAGTGGAAGAATGTGCTGATGTTGGATCCATTTGGTTAGACGGTAAGGTTGATGTTGCTTTGGATTCAAGGTGAGCCTTCTTTAGACGGTTGATGCTGACAGTCTATTCTGCCAATAATATCCAGGACGAAGTACTTGGATGTTATGCATAGAACTTTGAAAGGTCCCGAATATGGTGGTTGAAGTGGAGTAGCCTTCTGATGCGGAATGCAATTTCTGGCCCATTCCCTGACATCTCTGTTGATACCAGCCCACACAAAATGGGCAGATATCAACTTCAGGGTGGAGTTGGCACCAGGATAATGAAGGAAATAGAGAAGTGCAGAACGATGTGTTGATGTAAAAGTGGGTACAGGACGTGCATTAGAATGTGAGTGAATGCAGAAATACGAGTGCTGGTTGAAATGCATAGATGGTGCAAGGATTTTCAGTGGCGAGAGAGTGATCTAGCTGAATAAAGCTTGAGTGTTAACA
>JAOPJM010386108.1:0-11442 GCA_027124095.1 Muusoctopus leioderma | reverse complement strand
TCTATGTACTATACATGCACCTTTGATGAGTTGTAGTGCACCTGAGCACTGTACACAATGATTTCATTATTATTAAAAGATCTCTCTTCTATGTGTGTGTGTGGGTGATACATCCTGACACATTTCTCTTCCAATAAGACTAAAATATATTCTACATTCATTGAGTCCTGATATAGCCTAAATCATTGTACTCAGAGTTATATATCTGGGTTATTCCAGGCAATCACCAGATGATGTGATAACAGCTATTTCCCTAAAGAAGAGGGACTGACATGTATAAGCAGACCTGGTCATGTGCCTTCTTTAGAGAGAAATAGCTGTTATCACAGCGTTGTGTAAATTACCTGGAATAATCCAGATATTAAACTCTGAGTAACGATCTTCTAGCCTATATTAGGTCTATATCAATACATATACTTCACTCTGTACTACATCTGTATCAAGTAATCTTTTTTTTTTTTTATTCATGTAAATTCTCTTACATTATATATATATATATATAATTATTACATAATTATATCATTATAGGCACTGCCTATAATGATATAATTATGTAATAAATTATTTAACTCTACTCAACGTATTGAGTTGTTAAAACTATAAAATACCCTCTTACATGTTATACTTCTACACTTGATTGATATATATATATATATTTACTGGTGAGTGACTTTTACAGTACTAGTTCTGTTTCCTTCATGGAGGGAGAATAACAAAAGTGGGAGTAGCTAGTACTACAACAATTATATATATATATATATAACGGTGAGCGTTTGTTTGTTCCCTAATAAACAGACGTCCGGCCGTTTGGTGATCAGTGTTGGTGACAGGAAGAGCATCCGACCGTAAAAATTCTGCCTCAATAACTCTCTCCGTCCAACCCATGCTAGCATGGAAAAACGGACATAAAAAGCGATGTAGCATAAAATTGAACATTTATTTGATTTGATTGGCCAGCTGTGTACCATATTTTGTCATCCCTACTGTGTCTACGTCTCATCCACAAATACTGTACTAAACTTCCCTCAATCCTTCCTCTGAAACTCCTTCCCTGCTCACATTTTTCCTATAGATATCAGCCTGCAAAAACTCAAGCTAGGCATCAACTGCATTGGCCTCATCAGGCTACATAAACAGCTTTTCTTCCTTGGACTTAATAGAAGTTTGACAATAAACCTTAACAGAGACACATCAAATCAATCTGAAAGATAATCACCCTAATCAAATGAAACTCTAAACTTATCTTCCAGACCTTCATTTTTTTCACAAAACATCTTTAGTGAATATTGGCAAGCTTCAGATTTATCCAAATTTGTTTTATTCTGCAGGCTATGGAAATGGCTATGATGATATTGTTATCCATGGAGATGATGAGAAAGTTGCTTGCTTCTACACAAAGTGAGTTGGATGATTATTCTAAAAAGCTTTCCGTAAATATCTTTATTTTTTTTTAAAATACTTAGTATTAATATGCTGTAGTGTAAGAACAGAGTAACTGGTTGCTGAAGAGAATGTAAGGACATTTGAAACTATAGTCCAGCTGATCCCTCTTTTTCTGTCCATCGCAAAATTGTATAAACACAGTCGTTTACGATTGTGCTATGTATCTAATGAATTTAATTAGTTTACATATGCAGTGACAGTTAAAATCTATAGGTTTATACTGTAGTACACTATAGCATCAACAACAAACACTGCTAACTCATCAGTATTAATACATTCATTATGAGTGTTGAGTCCTGTAGAGCAAGAACTAAGTGGGCCATGTCCATGATTTGATTTCAATTTCTGGTAAAAGCCAATTCACAAATGTTTTTATTATTCCCCCATCCCTATAAAATTGTAGCCTGTAAATTTCTTAAATTATTTTTTGTTGTTGTTGTTGTTGTACATCTATTTTTCTGTGCTAGTATATATGGGTAGGTTTTTGTAAGAGCAATTGATTCACACTAGATGTCATTCCTAGCACTTAATCACTCAGCTGTGACATAGGAGCAGAACTTACTGTAACAAACCAAAGTAAGTAGCAATGAGCCTTGCCCAGTGGTAGGTATTACATGATGATTATAGTAAAATTTGAACTCATGACCTAAACATCGCAGACATTGACTTTACATATTTGAATTTTTACTACATATTTAGTCATTATTTGGTTGCTTTATTAATTGAAGAGTTTTTAAAAAATTATTTCATTGATGTTCCCTTTAAAATAATTGACTTCCTTCAAAATAATTGTTCTACCTTTATTTGTAGGGGAGAAGATATATTGGCAGTTGCAAGTTTGAATCATGATCCAATTGTAGCAAAAGTGGCTGAGATCATGGCTGAAGGCAAAGCTTTAACCAAACAAGAAATTGTGTAAGTATTTTTGCTATGTATGTACAGATATGACTGAGGATCTTTTGTTTTTAAGATGAGCCACAACTGTGTAGAGTATGCGACTGCATGTCAATTATATCATTCAAAGCTAGTTTTGTAAAGGAGAGAGTGATTGAATCAACCCAGTATCTTTCTTATTGATGCTTTTTATATAGATTCAACAAAACTGAATTTGAAGTTGACTATGGTAAGACATCCCCATCATCACTACCATGAGTTTGTCTCTCTATTTCTTCTTTGCCAGAACATTCATTCCACTGAAAATTCCACTCCATACACATTTACTTCCAACCACCAATCTGTAATACTTCAAACTTATCATTACCTGCATTATTAACCTCACTCAGTTATCTCCATCTCGTCCTCAAAGAGAGCTAAATAATCTAAAGGTGTGACCCTTCTTTCCTCATTCTAGCTATTAAAACACTACAATCTTAAATAGTAATACAACATATTTTATAGGTGTCTATAAAAATATGTTTTAGTGCAAGCCTTTCCCACCCACACATGGAAGGAAAGAAAAATGTACATTAAACTGATAGTATTGTTCTCTTGCGAAGGTGTGTGGCCTAGTGGTTAGGTGGTTGAGCTCATGATCGTAAGGTCGTAGGTTTGATTCCCAGATTGGGTGGTGCATTGTGTCCTTGAGCAAGGCACTATATTTCACATTGCTCCAGTCTACTCTGCTGAAAACGAGTACCAGCAGTAGCTGGGGGTTAACCCTGCGAGAGACTGGAGTCCCGTTCAGGGGTGAGTCTCAGTCGCTTAACACCACGGGAACCGGGATAAACTTCAGCTTAATGGGCCCATAGGCTCAAGAAGGATCTTAACTGTGTAATATCTGTTTATGTGTTGTTCGATAACTTATTCACATTACAAAATAATAATCCGTGTCTTTTTAACATCTTATCTCCAGGAACAAGTCAAACAAGTGGCTGTTTAACTGAATCAGTAATGTGTGCACATGAAGACAGAATCTACATTATGACCAAAATGTATGTATGTGTTAGGGAAATAGTATCAAAATGTTCCAGAAAGAGTTCAAATTGACCAAAATGTCAACTATAGACCAACTATATATTTTTTTTCTTTTTTCTTTGCCAATATTTCTCCTGGATTTCAAGTATGAAATTACAACTATGACATACCTTAAAACTTAAGTAACAGACAAACAAAATAACATTGTTTTCTTTTCTTGCTGGTTGGTCACACGTCTGCTTTTTCACTCTGGTTGCTTGAATCAAAGTAATTGTCAGCTCAGAGTATCTATCTCTAGACAGCAGCATCCCACCCGACTCTCACACACACCATCCATCTAACCATTCTTTCAACCTGTCTCTTCCATTCAGTCTTTGTTGGTATTGGGAGCAGGATCTGTCCTTTCTATTTCTCTCTCAGCAGCAGCCTATGTGCTGTTGTCACACTCTCAACCTGTCACTTTTTTCTTCTCGTTTTTCAGTAGGTGCCTCTCACCCTCTCTCTTTTCGCTCATCCTTCTCTTTCAGTTACTGTACACACACACATAAACATCCAATTTTATTATATATATATATATATATATATATAAGCACACAAAACAGTGTAAGTAGAAATAAAGATGTGTACATGCATTTCTAAACATGTTTGTGTATGCTTCAAACATGCAACAACACTCACTGTAGGTTTTGTCTCGGAGAAGAACTTCCCAATAGTTTTTTTTAACACAAAAAGTCTCTAGTGAGTAGTTCATCTCCGAGAAAAAAGCATACAGCGAGTGTTGTTGCATGTTTGAAGCATACACAAACATGTTAGAAATGCATGTACGTATCTTTATATATATACATATATATATATATATACATACATATATATATATACATACATATATATATATATATACATACATATATATATATATACATATATATATACATAGATATATATATATATACATAAATATATATATATATACATAAATATATATATACATATAAATATATATATATACATATATACATACATGTATATATATACATACATATATATACATACATATACATACATACATATATATATATATATATATATATATATATATATACACATATATACACATACATACATATATATATATACATGTATATGTGTGTATGTGTATAATTTGTTCTACAAGGCCTGTACAATGCAGTTTGTGGTCAGTGCTTCTGATGTAGGATCCACTATATTTGTTGTAAGCTATTTGGTATACTGCATAGTTTCATATACACACACACATTCTAGTTAACTGCTATGGTTGGATTTTCTTTCTTCTCACATATTATTGGTACCTTTAGCTATGTGACCTGAAGGTACTTCCAGAGAGTAATGAGCTAGGCACTTCAAAGTATCTAATTTGTCTCTCAACCACTGCAGGAATTACCATTCTTTAATTTGTTATTGTGCATGTGTGTGCATGCGAGTATCTACACTCAATAGATTTGGCTGCAGGTAGCTGGTTCTTCCAATGCAGATATTTGCATTATTTTTATCTATATGTTCTTTAATCCCCCTCCCAGCCACAGTGTTTGCTTTCTACTAAATCTTGTAGTCAATAGCAGCTAGTGTCTGTCCTAACACCCGTAGTGATATTGGTTTGAGATTTGTGGCAGATGTTGTGATAAAGCAGTAAACTGTGGAACCATTACTGCAATCTGGATTTAAATTCATTGGAACTTCTTAATTTATGAATTAATATCTTTGGAAAATGTATGATTGACTCCACTGTCTACTAACATAGCCAAAAATCATCAGTTTTATAGAGTTGAGTCATGTAACTAATGGTAGTATTAAAGATACTACCATTATTACAGCTCTTTAGTTGTACACTTGGACAAGGCTCATAACTCTACTTACCCCAGTCTTCCTGGCTGACTAACAGTTTGCAGTTTCTTCTAACTTCATCCAGTTGTCAAAACAATTGTACCAACAAAATGTAGATGTTTAAATTTACAAAAAAAATAAAAATAAATAAAATAAAGTTGAAAAACTTTAAAAAGAAAGGTTTAAAGTTAACTGAACTCTTTTTATACAAGTTTATTACACGGTATGTTTTTCTGATTTTATCAATATTTTTGTTCATGTTATTTCTATGATTTTTTTTCTTTTTTTCTTCTTTTTCTCATTTAAAAAAAAATCTGTTTTTCTAGTAATGGTGATTTCTTCACAATTTTGAATCTTCCTGAGGGAGAACACCAGTACAAATTCTACGTGGATGGTCAATGGATGCATGACCAGAATGAGGTAATTTTGTATTTAATTGAATTTCATTGAAATTTTGTATGGTAGTTGTTTATCCCCTGTTCAGCCCTGACTGAGCAGACTTTTGATCAAAGGCATTCCAGTCATGACCATTCTATATTTTTTACTTTCAGGTATTATCTAATGTCTCCTTATGTCTTTTAAAACAGGGTGTAATTTGAGGGAGATTTCGTTGCCAAGTCTATGGTGTTGGGTGGCTGGGTTTAAGTATTGATTGTCAGAGCCCAACAGTTGTTGTTTTTCTGCACTTTGTGCTGGGATATGCACTACCAACACTGTGTTTTTGGGGGCCAGTGAGGCTATTGATGCTGCAGCTATTTTTGTGTGTATCTGCTTTCTATGTTGGTCTGGGCTGAGTGGGAGTGTTTTTAGGTTACTGTTGTAATAGTGTTTTAGTGTGTTGTATATGTGTCTGGGTGTTTGGAAGTTATTTTTGTCTTCATGTAGTGGCAGGAACTGTGAGGGTTGAAGTTAACAGTTTACACAAACTTTGATCATGTCTTAGACTTGATAACCTCTCTAGTGTCGGTGCCATGATAAAATGCACCCAGTACACTCTGTAAAGTGGTTGGGGATAGGAAGGGCATCCAACCGTAGAAACCAAGCCAAATGAAACATACAAGTGAGGCGTGCTCCCCTGACTCGACTAGGAGAGTGGTGACTCCAATTAGAATCGTTGCAGCCAAAATCACCCGTCCAGCCCATGCCATCATGGAAAACAGACATAAAATGATGATGATGATGATGGACCCCTTGCATGTCTAGATTGGCTTTCATTTTTAGTATTTTTGTTGTGTAGATGATCTGTATACAACCTGTGATGGTGCATATTGTTATTTTGTGTACTTTGTAGTTTATTATGGTTTGTTGTGGAGAGATTGGGGGCTTAGGCAAGGCTGGCATAATCCATGATGGATTTCATGTATTGTTTGTTTGCTATTGTTGTTTCTTTCTGTTGGCCTAATGTGGTACCTGTGAGTGTTCTAATTGTTTTGCATTGTTTACTATGTCTTCTGTGTGTATTGTAAATGTTGTGGAGATTTGTCACTCTTAGTATTTTTGTCTTTTCTGTGTGTCTGGTAGGTTTACGGTGTTGAGTATGATGGTTGGTTGTATTTGATGTTCTCTGGTGTTACTGGTAAGGAGGGAGACTGGATTTGGTAGGTGGTTCATTAAGTCTGCCGTGGAGTCGGGTTTCTAGTTGATTGATGTAGAGTTGAAATAGTTGCGTAACTGTCTGGAGAATAGTGGGAGGCTGTGAGTGTGATATCATCTGCATATGAGGCTGTGTGTATGTTTGGAGGTGTGGGTAGCTTGTACAGGGGGATTGCAAGTTCTGGAAGTGTTGTTTGGCAATCTAACAGGTAGTTTGCTAGCTAGCATTTTGTGTTGTTTCTTAAGGTGTTGAGTATTTTGTGTATGATGTTACTTTACTTGGGTTCTTTGTTGGGCTTTTAGAATTTTGCCCAGCTTCCAGTATGAGTAGTTTATAGATGTTGCTGGGTGTAGTGATTCCTTCAAGCCCTCAGTGTTTTTTTAGGTGTATATTTGTGATTTTGTCTGACCCTGATACTTTTGAGTTTTTAGATTTCCTTACTGCTTTTGGGGTATCCGGTGGAAGGAAAGGGTCACTCATGGTCTAGGTGGTAGATGTATATTGTTTGTTTTGCGTTTCCATCTTTATGGTTTTTGGTGGTTGATTTTCGAGAAATGTGTGATACGGGTGTTTGCTCGGAGTCAGTGTTTGTATGTTATTTGAGGTTATTCACACTCCTGGGTCACACTCACCCTCAAAGAGCAGAGACTACGTCCTCCCCGGTGTTGGTGCCAAATAAAATACAAATGCGCACTGTTCACTTGGTATAGTGGTTGATGGCCGAATGGAGACAGCATAGGGTAGAGAGGACCCTCTCGTCATATCGTGGACATGACAACCTCTCTAGTGTTGGTGCCACAATAAAATGTACCCAGTACACTCTGTAAAGTGGTTGGCTATCAAATGAATAACATAGAGCAGAGAGGACTCTTTAGTTGTGTCATGGACATGACAACCTCTCTAGTGTTGGTGCCACGATAAATGTACACAGTACACTCTGTAAAGTGGTTGGTGATAGGAAGGGCACCCAGCCGTAGAAACCAAGCCAACTAAGACATACGAGCGAGACATGGAGAGTGGTGACTCCAACCATGGACTGACTGGGTCCTAAATCACCTGGCCAAACCCATGCCAGCATGGAGAACAGCTGTAAAATGATGATGATGATGATAATATTGATCAATGGTAATGATGATAATGAAGCTGGCAGTAATAGTACATTATATGTATCCCCCCCCCCTCACGACTCATTTGTTTCCCTATTGATCCCCCCTTCCTCCGTTCCCCACCCACTGCTGTCAATCACTTGCTTCTTTCTTTCCTCCTTTCTACTTTCCCTCTTATCTCCTCCTTCCTCCCACTAACTTTCCACTGACCATCACATACTCCCTCGAATCTAATGATAGGTGGTTGTGGTGGTGGTGGTGGTGGTGACAGTGTTGGTGGTGGTGGTGGCATTGATAGTGGTGATGGTAGTCCTGATAGTAGTGGTGTTGGTGGTAGTGATGGAGCTGGTGGTGGTGATGTGGCTGGGGATGATGGTGTTGGTGATGATGGAGGTGATGGGGCAGCAGTAGTGGTGTTGGTGATGATAGTGGTGTTGGCAGGGCGGGGAGGGGGTTGTTGACTGGAGGTGATAATAGCCATGGTGGTGATGATAGTGATGGTGATAGTGATGGTGATAGTGTTGTCTGTTGTGGGTGATGGTGGTGGTGGTGGTGGTGGTAGTGGTAGTGATAGTGGTGGTTGTTGTGGTCATGATGGTGGGGTGGCAGTGGTGGTGGTGGTGATTGCAGTGGTGGTGGTGGTGGTGGCTGTTGTGGTCATGCATGGTGGTGGCAGTGGTGATGGTAGTGATGGTGGTGATTGCAGTGGTGGTGGTGGTGGTGATGGCAGTGGTAGTGGTGGTGGTAGTGGTGGTGGTGGTGGTGGTAGTAGCAGACAGGTCATAAATTCACTTTCACAGTTTTTAATGAAGTGAATGCTGACTGTGTTTCCTTCCCTAGAGCTGAAACTACTGTTTTAACTACTAATGTTTAATTAACAGTGTTTTAATTAACAACTAAAATCTGCTCATTAGAAATGTTTAATATCTGATATAATATCTGATATTTACAGTACAGTAGTGGTGGTAGCTGAGACAGTGAGAGAATGCTGAGCTAAACTTAGACCTACACTAACCCCCCCCCCCCCATGTGACCCAATCCTTCTTCTCTTCAGAACTACACTCTCCTGTGACTACCCTCCTCCCTCCTGCAACTACCCTCCCCCCTCTCTCAATCCAATGTGCTTTTCCACCTCAGTTACTCACATTCAAAAGTTTAAACTGAACATAAACTGTATTAAGGCAGCGAATTGGCAGAGTTGTTAGAGCATCAGATAGAAGGCTTTGCAGTATTTGTTTTGACTCTCTGTGCTCTGATTTCAAACCCCACCAAGGTCAACTCTACCTTTATTTTTTTCGGTGTTGATAAATAAAGTACCAGTCCAGGGTGGTGGATTAGCAGAATTGTTAGAGTGTCGGATGGGAAGCCTTGCGGTATCTGTTTTGGCTCTGTGCATTGTCTTGTTGTCTTGTAGAGGCTGTCTTGTTGGTATGTAGAGGTTGTCTTGTTGTCTTGTAGAGACTATCTTGTCTTGTAGAGGCTGTCTTGTTATCTTGTAGAGGCTGTCTTGTCATGTAGAGGCTTCCTTGTTGTCTTGTAGAGGCTGTCTTGTTGTCTTGTAGAGGTTGTCTTGTTGTCCTGTAGAGGCTTCCTTGTTATCTTGTAGAGGTTGTCTTGTAGAGGCTTTCTTGTCTTGTAAAGGCTGTCTTATTGGTATGTAGAGGCTGTCTTGTTGTCTTGTAGAGGCTGTCTTGTTGCCTTGTAGAGGTTGTCTTGTTGTCTTGTAGAGGTTGTCTTGTAGAGGTTGTCTTGTTGTCTTGTAGAGGTTGTCTTGTAGAGGTTGTCTTGTAGAGGTTGTCTTGTTGTCTTGTAGAGGTTGTCTTGTAGAGGCTTTCTTGTTGTCTTGTAAAGGCTGTCTTATTGGTATGTAGAGGCTGTCTTGTCATGTAGAGGCTTTCTTGTTGTCTTGTAGATGCTGTCTTGTTGCCTTGTAGAGGTTGTCTTGTTGTCTTGTAGAGGCTGTCTTGTTGTCTTGTAGAGGTTGTCTTGTAGAGGTTGTCTTGTAGAGGTTGTCTTGTAGAGGCTGTTCTATTGGTATGTAGAGGCTGTCTTGTCTTGTAGAGGCTGTCTTGTCTTGTAGAGGCTTCCTTGTTGTCTTGTAGAGGCTGTCTTGTTGTCTTGTAGAGGTTGTCTTGTAGAGGCTTTCTTGTCTTGTTGTCTTGTAGAGGTTGTCTTCTTGGTATGTAGATGTTGTCTTGTAGGGGCTCTCTTGTTGGTATGTAGAGGTTCTCTTGTCTTGTAGAGGCTGTCTTGTCTTGTAGAGGCTTTCTTGTCTTGTAGAGGCTTTCTTGTCTTGTAGAGGCTGTCTTGTCTTGTAGAGGATCTCTTTGGCTCATAAAAAATACCAGTAATATACAGTAGTCTGTTCAATTTACTATACTGCCTTCTCTTAACAATTATCTCTTTGCTTAAGAAGAAAATCATGATGTAACACTGGTAATCTACTGCAGATGATTGAGACAACAATCAGTTGGGATAGATGCATTGCAGTATTTAGTTTTGTCTACCTGCATTTATGGAATTTACTCTTTGATCCATCCCTCAGAGTCAATGATACATGTACCAGTAATATACTGAGGCCAATTCAATCGATTACACTCCATTCTATACAAAAATAAATGTTGCCATGTGTCTCTCCTGTCAAAAGACACTGATAATTAGCATTCATGGAATGATGTGTGAGGGAAGAGAAATAATTACCCCCTTCCCCACCAAAGACTATAGAAGATGATGCAGAAGAAGAATATAGAAGAAGAAAGAAAGAATTGGAAGGGAGGAAAATACAAAGTTAATCCAACCCTCTATCCCCGGCTCCTGCTCTGGGGTGGGGGAGGTTATGGCAGTAGCGATGATGCTTAGAGACAAAAACGGATGATGACAGTTAAAGATATATAACGAAGGTGGTGGCAATGGCAATAGCAAGCAATGATGATGATGATGATGATGATGGTGATGACAGCCAATGGTGAAAGGAAAAGGAAAGGAAAAATAAAGGAAATATTTATGGTAATAACAGTCATCCAATGTATTTTCTCTCTTCCCTGATCCTTTTCTCATCTCTTCCCTCCATCCCCTCTCTCTCTCTCTCTCTCTCTCTCTCTCTCTCTCTCTCTTTCTCTCTCTCTCTCTCTCTCTCTCTCTCGCTTCCACTTTTGATGTGGCAAATGATTTCAGTTTTATCATATTTTATTTGCTTCTCTTCAAGAGATGCCAGAGCAAGAGAGAGAGAGAGAGAGAGAGAGAGAGAGAGAGATTAGCACAGGCTTATTGAGGTTTTGGCAGCTGCTTCCATGGCAATAAACCAAAAAAAAATAAATAATAATTTAAAAATAAATGAACACAGCTGCCATGCCATGCTGTAACCCACATCACATCCACAGATGATTCAATGGTGGGATGGATAGATGGATAGATAGATAGATAGATAGATGGATGGATATATGGATTGATATATATATCATCATCATCATCATCGTTTTACGTCCGTTTTCTATGCTGGCATGGGTTGGACGGGTGATTTCGGCC
>JAOPJM010385796.1:0-11444 GCA_027124095.1 Muusoctopus leioderma | reverse complement strand
TATATGTGTTTGTGTGTGTGTGTATGCGTGTGTGTGTGTGTATATATATATATATGTGTGTGTGTATGTATATATATGTGTGCGTATATATATATATATATATATATATAATTTATTACATAATTATATCATAGGCAGTTATTAGTATATATATATTCGTTTCACCATTGTGTATGTATGTAGGTATATATATATATATATATATACACACACAAATCTTTACTCGGCCTTATGGGTTCAATACCAAGACACCACCACAATAAAAACTAGGTTGAATGCGGCAAATGTCTATTGTGTTGTATTGAACGAGTTACCGGCCTTTAGTTTGGTCGGCTGTATATATATAACGAGCTGGCGCTGCTACCTTCTTTACCACGTGCTGTAGTAGTCGCATCCTGATCAAGGAGACCAACTTGAAACAGCAGAAAATATTTCTGTCCTTCTACACCTTTCATAATATTCACCACCATTCTTTAACGTTTCATTTACGAAACATTTTGATTCTCATTCAAGGTAATGTGTCTCTCAAGCAATCCCATTGTTGTTTGATTTGTCTCTTTTCTTAACATTTAATGGCCAATATATATATAAGGTGGTGGAAGTCGATGCCGACACAATGGCCATCCTTCCTTCCCCGCTATTAACAATGAAATCGTTTTTTTTTATGTTTCGTTTTAAAATCCTCCGGACATGGCTTCCTTTCGTCATTTCAAATCCCTTTCTACAATGAAAAAAAATGTTTGCTCATTTTTAAAAAATAATTTCTTATTAATACATTTAAATGTAAATTATATTTCTGTCGTCGATGCGAATTAATATGTGTTCGTGTGTTCCGGTATATTATATTTTCTACCATAATCTAGAATGTTCTAGAATCTTCTTTCCCTCGTACCACAGCAAATACACCGGCATTAGTCATTATTTCATGTTTTTTTACTATTTCTTCACAAATATCTTTCTTTATATTATTATTTCCCATCCTTCTCACATAATTTCTCCACTATTCCACATTTAACCATGTTTTTTCATTAAAAACTAATCCACTTCCCTTTTAAACCTGGATTTTATAAAATCCACCTTCTAACTTGTATTATTATGTCTTTCTATTTCTTTTTCTTTTCAACGATGTTTGGATTGATTTTTATTTTGAACATCAAATTAAGAATCTGCTAAAAAAATAAAACTTATTTAATTTTATTTTTAAACAATATGAAAATTTACTTATACTATAAAAATTACTATTTTTTTTTTGGGTGGGGGGGGGGGGGGACAATGAAGAATCTCCCTCCAATGCTTTATAAATATAATTTATATATTAATTACATGGATAAAGAACACAACGAATATCTTGTAATTAATAATCTGTATTATTAATTAGTTTTCAAAATAAATGTAATTAATTTGTATTCATTAATTAGCTTTAGTGTTGCTTCACTTCCTGAACATTCTACAATGCTGGTTTCAAATTTTATTCAGGATGAAAATTTATGCAAAATGAAATCTTTGTGCAAAGAAAAATAGTATAACGGCTGTAAATCCCTTAACCTTAATTAGTTTCTTAGTTTGATTTTTTTTTACAATTTTTTTTGCATATTCTGAAACAAATCCGAATACCGGCAAAATAAAAAGATGAGGGTTGGAAATTAATTGGGTTTTCGACCTCCACACCACTTTATTCGGTTAGACTGATCTTTACAATATTCCTTTTATAAACTATATTACTGCATATTTTCTGTTCGACTCCCCGGTCTTACAAACCATATAATTATTATAAGTGAAATCCAGTCTTTCTATTTTTATATTTGGAGTTGATTTATTTTAAGTACCGACTGGAATTAGTAGAATCGTTAATGCCTGCCTTATTTAGTTACAACCCTTTTACTACATTCTGAGTTCAAAACCCCGCCGAGGTCAGCTTTGCCTTTAAATACTTCCAGAGTGGATAACGTACAAGTACTGAGGTTGATTCTTGTAATGCATCCTAGATGTGAATAGAATATATATATATATCGTTGAGTGATAGGCAGTCGACTCTGGCATCGTTATTTCGTGGATCGAATTACCCCATGAGGTACCTGCGTGTGTTCTTTATATATATGTCTGGAGTAAAAGAATAAGTAAAAAGTCGAATCGTGAAGGAGTTATATAGTATAATAAAGCTAACGAAGCCAAGGGAAGAATTACAGAACTGTGGGAGATGTAGAGGAATACCTGATAAACTAGAGCAACTAGAAGATTCGATGAATCGAGTACTACATGATGTAAGGGAGGACAAGTACGTATCGGGAAGGACTATATATATATATATATATAATGGTTAGGATTCCTGGTTTTCACCCAGGTTTCGGTTCCCGGCATGAGTACGTTAATTCTTTTATATTGGCGCAAGCAGGCATGGCTGTGTGGTTAAGTTCGCTTCGCAACCACGTGGTTTCGGGGTCAGTCACACCGCATGGCACCTTAGGCAAGTGTCTGCTACTATAGTCTCGGGTCGACCGATACCTTGTGGAGTGAATTTGGTTGACGGAAACTGCAGAAGTCCGTCGTATATGTATGTTTGTGCTTGTCTCTCCGTATGTCTTGTTAATGTCCCGTAACATAACGCTTCGGCAATAGAGACCGATAGAATAAGTACTGGGGTCGGTCTAATCTACTAAAGGGGGGGGGGGGGCACCATGGCCGCAGTCTGAAACGAGTAAAAGTGTATACACGTGTGTGTGTATATATATATATATATATAGGCGATCTTTCGTTATTAGAACATGAAGTGAAAGTAACTTAGTCGGCAATTCCCGTTACATCTCGCGAGTTGATAACGAAAGATCGCCTATATATAATGTAGTTTAGGTACCCTCGGCAGACACTTCATCTTTCTACTCTCTCTCTCTTTCCCGCCTCTTGTATTTTACGTACCTAAACTACATTACCGCTTTTTTGCTGCTTTGATATTTTCTTTGTTGTCTTAAATTTCATTTCATTTCTTAAAAGATACAATTGTATCTTTACGTGTTGCTTAGACCCGGGACATCTTTGCTTGAGTAGTAGACTTATGATGGAGTGTAGGCCTTTATTTTTATGATGATAATGGGGTATTTGGCTGCTATTCTTTGTAGGTTGAGAGGCCGCGAACAGGCTCCCACTTGTAGCTAGGGGTGGTGGTTAAAAGAAATTGCAGAATCGTAATCTCCGATGTTTAAAACCGAAATCCAAAGAAATTTTCGAGGGGGGGGGGTGCATATTCTGAAACCATGACGTTGCATTATTATAGAATTGGTTAATGAACACTGCGAGCGTCTTCTAACTCTTTGTTGGAGGGGGGGGGTGAATATTTATTGTATACCTGTTGCTGTGGAGTCTTGACGTGGTATTTCTAATGTAAATCCCAACAGTTCAATCTGAATCCCTGTTATTAGTCCCACCCTGGGGCATCAACCTCTGCCGAAATATTTGTAATGCAGAGTTGAGTGGCTGTGTTCATTGTAGTTGGCCTAATGTAGTAAGTAGTTTAGTCTGAGCTCACCACCCCTCAACAGGCGGAACTATGATTAAAACTTAACATCCTGTAATGATTGAGCAGAAAAAACAGAAACAAGTTGGTTTTTTTTTTTTGGCAGCTTATTTATGAAATTTACAGATAAGAAACATAGGCCCTTGGGGCGTTTTATATCATCATTTTACGTCTGCTTTCCATGCTAGCATGGGTTGGACGGGTGATTTCAGCCCGCGTCGGTTATGTATGGAGTCACCATTCCGCATTTCGTTTGGCCTGGTTTCTACAGCTGAATGCTCTTCCTATCGCCAACCACTTTACAAGTGTGTACGGGGTGTATTTATCGTGGCACCAACACTAGAGGGTGGTTGTCTTATATATATCGTTTTATGTCCATTTTAGCATTGGTTGGGCGGAGATTTCTTGAGGCAGTATTTTACGGTCAGATGCCCTTCCTGTCACCAACGATACTGATTCAGTATGGGTATCACACCACTGGCATTTTGTTATTGGAGATATAAACAAATGTCACCGGTCGATTTCAGTGATAAACGGCGTCAAACAATGACAAGTATATATATATATATATATATATATATATACGACAGGCTTCTCTATACAGTTTGTCTACCAATTCCACTCACAAGGCATTGGTTGGCCGTTGGCTATAGTAGAGGACACTTGCCCAAGGTGCCATGTGGTTACGTGAAGTTCTTAACCATAAAGCCATGGCTGCGCCTATATCATAGAACCAGGGGAGGTTTCAGGTGGGTTGGTATCAAAAGGGCAACTATATGGCTTTGGGTTCAATCCCACTGGAAAACTGTCGGTGGGACTGTTCCTGGTCCGGTGCCCAGTTAGCACCACCACTTTGTCTATGGTTCCCTTGTATCAGTCAGCTCTGTTGTAAGCATTTGAGCCAGGTTATTATCCTGTCTGGGGATAACTTCCTTCTACCAGTTTCAGGGGCCCTGAGGAAGGCCAGTCACTACTCTTCTCTCCTGGGTGACCTGGTATGGAATTTCCAATCTAGTCTTGGGGTGGGAGTGTGGAAAGCAACTTTATTAATCAAAGACATGACATCAGCAGAAGTTGTCAGTTATAATAGTTGAAATGGGTCTGACAACTTATTCGTCACACTGTTGAAAATAAGTTTTGTCAGTATTTCCAGTCATACAACCTACTGTTTCTTCAGTAAAGTTATCATCTGTGTGATGGTCTGTGTTGGCATTTAGGGAGTATAAACAGTTCAAAAGTAGAATAAATTGGTTTGCCAAGAGGAAGAAGAAAAGTCTTTCAGAGACTGATGTTTACAGAAAACATCAGTCTCCAACTATGTTTACAATGGCATTGAAAAAATAAAGTTTTATTGCATTAACCCTGTTTTGTGATGTTAGAGATTGCTACTGTCTTTTACACGATATTGAGGATGCATGTTGCAAACCTTTTCCTATTCCATCTCGATATCAAATCTTCCCACTTTCTTATGCAATCTTGTCTTATTTTGCCAATCTTCCAATAATGAGCAAACCAGCAGTGACCCTTGATTTCACTGTCACCTCAGTGTCTCTGATTAGGCCAGATCCAACAGTTATATAACCACTCCATTCGCTCCCTTTGACAAATAATATATTAGAAAGTCTCCTTTATTGTAGAGATGTGTTAGTCTATAGGGAAAGTGTGATATAGGTATGAAACCTTTTTAGTAATTTAATTTGTTTATACTAAAAATATAACGAGTGATTTTTTTTTTTTTTTTTTTTTTTTTTTTTTTTTTTATAAACATTTCTTTTAATTGAAATATGGAATAACCTGGAAAATATTTTTTCTTTTTGAATATTTTTCAGATGTCTACTGAATCTGGTGATGGAGAAGTATTTGCCTTCCAGGCTGAAATTGCTCAGTTGATGAGTTTGATCATCAACACCTTCTATTCCAACAAAGAGATCTTTCTCAGAGAGTTGATTTCTAACTCTTCTGATGCTCTTGACAAGATTAGATATGAGTCTTTGACTGACCCTTCCAAGCTGGACAATGGCAAGGACTTGTATATCAAGATCACCCCCAACAAGGAGGCTAACACACTGACCATTATTGACACCGGTATTGGTATGACCAAGGCCGATATGGTCAACAACCTGGGTACCATTGCCAAGTCTGGTACTAAAGCTTTCATGGAAGCTCTGCAATCTGGTGCTGATATTTCTATGATTGGTCAGTTTGGTGTTGGTTTTTATTCTGCCTACCTGGTTGCTGACAAGGTGATTGTTGAATCTAAACATAATGATGACGAGCAATATACCTGGGAGTCATCTGCTGGTGGTACCTTTACCATCAAGCCCTCAGTCAGTGAACCACTGGGCCGTGGTACCTTGATCACTCTGTACCTGAAGGAAGACCAGGCTGAATACTTGGAAGAGAAACGTATCAAGGAGGTTGTAAAGAAACACAGTCAGTTCATTGGTTATCCAATTAAACTGGTGGTGGAGAAGGAACGGAACAAAGAAGTGTCTGATGATGAAGAGGAAGAGGAGGAAAAGAAGGAAGATAAAGATAAAGAGGAGGAAGGTGTAAGTATATTTTCTATTGTGGTAGTAACAGTGTGTGTGCGCTGGCCTGTTTAAACTAATAGGTGGGTGTGTTTTCTGTTAACAGGAAGACAAGATTAAGATTGAAGATGTAGAGGAAGAGGACGAATCGTCAACAAAAGGCAAGAAGAAGAAGAGTATAAAGGAGAAATACTTTGAAGATGAAGAACTGAACAAAACCAAACCCATTTGGAGTAGAAACCCAGATGATATTAAAAATGAAGAATATGGAGAGTTTTACAAGTCATTGACAAATGATTGGGAGGAACACCTTGCTGTTAAGGTGAGTTGATGATGAATCTTTGGAGCTTAAATTACTGCCTTTTTGCTGTATTTTCTTCTATATAATGTTTATTGGTCAATGATAGTGTTGATTGTCCCCCTATTCCTGATCCTGGTTATTATGTTTGTTTTTGCAGCATTTCTCAGTTGAGGGCCAACTGGAGTTCCGTGCTCTGCTCTTTGTACCTAAAAGGGCTCCCTTTGATATGTTTGAGAACAAGAAGAAAAAGAACAACATTAAGCTGTATGTACGCAGGGTGTTTATCATGGACAACTGTGAGGATTTGATCCCAGAATACCTGAACTTCATTAAAGGTGTTGTGGACTCTGAAGATTTGCCCCTGAACATTTCCCGTGAGACCTTACAGCAGAGTAAGATCTTGAAGGTGATTAGGAAACATTTAGTGAAGAAATGTATCGAGTTGTTTGACTCTGTTACCGAGAACAAAGACGAATATAAGAAATTTTATGAACAATTTTCCAAGAATTTAAAGGTGAGTTACTTAAGTAAAATCATTAACCCTTTTGATACCAAACTGCCTGTTTCTATTATAATAACTAATTATTTTTAAGTATTTAAATTTAAATCTTCCATTATGATTTTATGTAAGAACTTTTTCTTAAGTTATGTACCAAACACCAACTTAGTAGCAAGAAAGTTATTTTACTAAATCCCCCCAAATTCTTGATTATTTTAAAAATTAAAGGCAGTGTATTTCATTAGAAATATGGTAATGAAAGGGTTAAACATTATTTTTTAAACATTGATAAAGCTTTAACTTGGCTGTTAGTGTTTCGGTTTAATATAACATGGTGTAATTTATTTTGTACACCTTTTAAAATGATGATATGACTAACTAAACCCTATTGTTTGTATTAAAAGTCTGGGTTAGTGGTACTGATCTATTTATTTGTGTGTTTTTTTTGTTAGCTTGGTATCCATGAAGATCATACAAACAGAAAGAAGTTGGCTGATTTCCTCCGTTATCACACATCCAGTTCTGGTGATGAGATGTCTTCTCTTAAAGACTATGTATCTCGCATGAAAGAGAACCAGAAACACATTTATTACATTACTGGTGAGTATCTACAATACACACTAATAACTGTCTATATAACGTGTGTGTGTGTGTATATATATATATATATATATATTAAATTTAGACTTAATTGCTCAAAATGTCATTACTCAGAGTTTTGCATTTCCCCTCAGACAAGTGAGCTGACTGAATTTTAAACCATCAGATCTTCATAATGGCAGAATATAAGTCTGTCATTATGGAGATCTGATGGTTTAAAATTCAGTCGGCTCACTTAGTTTCGCGTCTGCTCAATCAGACAACTGAGTAATTACATTTTGAGCAATTGAGTCCTGTCGTTTATCCTGATTATTTCACTTTTTGGTGACTGAATACAAATAAACTGTGACGTGTGTGTATATATAACAAGTTGTAACGTGTTGTTCTCGTGTATGTTGTTAAGGTGAGACCAGAGAAGCTGTGAAGAACTCTGCATTTGTTGAGAAAGTAAAGAAATCTGGCTGTGAGGTGGTTTATATGGTAGACCCAATTGATGAATATGCTGCCCAACAACTGAAGGAGTATGAGGGCAAACAGTTGGTGTGTGTGACCAAGGAGGGTTTGGAACTCCCTGACGATGAGGAGTCCAAGAAGATGCTAGAGGAAAATAAGACAGCATATGAAGGTTTATGTAAAGTTATCAAGGACATTTTGGACAAGAAAGTTGAGAAGGTCAGTAGTTGTGGTTTTTCAGTCTTATTGCTGTTGTTGTTGTTGTTGTTATTGCTGTTGTTAAATTGTTATTGCTGTTGTTAAATTGTTATTGATGTTGTTATTGCTGTTGTTGTTAAATTGTTATTGATGTTGTTATTGCTGTTGTTGTTAAATTGTTATTGATGTTTTTTATGGTTAAAAATGTGTATGGCTTGAATATTTAAATTTGTTTCCATTTTGTGTTGTAGGTTACCATATCAAACAGATTGGTCGACTCTCCATGCTGTATTGTCACTAGTCAGTATGGTTGGTCAGCTAACATGGAGCGTATCATGAAAGCTCAGGCTTTGAGAGATACTTCAACTATGGGTTACATGGCTGCGAAGAAACATTTAGAAATAAACCCCGACCATTCCATTATTAAGGCGCTAAAGAGCAAGGTGGATGCCGACAAAAATGACAAAACTGTGAAGGATTTTGTGATTCTAATGTACGAGACCTCTCTGTTGTCGTCCGGTTTTAACCTTGATAACCCACAGTCGCATGCGGGTCGTATTCATCGGATGATCAGTTTTGGTCTTGGTTTGGACGAAGATGAGACGGTGGAAGAGAATTCCACCACGGAGACTGCTGATTCCGAGATGCCAGCTTTGGAAGGAGATGACGAGGATTTATCTAAAATGGAAGAAGTTGATTAATTCCACAGAGCAGGGTAATTCACTTGTGAAGATATCTTTCGTGAGACGTTGCGAAATACAGAGCTAAGATATTGAAGTTGATTGGGGAACACTTATTGAAATGTGTTGTTGTTTCATTCCTGTACATTTTTCCTATTCATTTCCATATTTAAATTGATTAGGTGGTCAGTATTTATATAGTAAACCTGATGACAAAATGTTTAAATCTCAGATGCTTCTACACTAAGCTGTTTTCTATGAAAACTAATTCTTCCATTGCTTGTTAACATTAGTTTACCATACTTTAACCCATAACATCCTGTTGAACATTTTCTAAGTCCTGTAATGAATGATTGAGCAGAAAATACCTAAAAATGGGTTTTTTACAGCTAAGAAATACAGGTGCTTTCACACACTAATAGTTCCCTTTCACCATATATAATTGTTGAAAGATTCATGTCAATTTCGTGATGTGGTACCGTGTGGAACTGTGTCCTACAGGATGTTAAGAGTTAATTAACACAGTTGGTTAATTATTAACACAGTTGGTCACTTAACAATTCTGTTCACAATTTACTGGCAAATTTGTAGTTCTTGGAACACTTACTTTTCAGAGAAGACTTTTACCTGTATTCTTTGATAATTTGTCCTGTATTATTTATTGTATGATGATACTCTATTGTTTGGATGGATAGATTGCTAGTGGCAACACACTATTACTATATACTACTACTACTACTACTACTAATTACTTCCTGCTCCATCTGTTGGCTGGAAGAGTCATGTTTCACTACTGCTGACACCTGCCCCATCCATTGTTATTTATTTGCTTGGTGTAAGTATTTACTGCACTGATAAATTCCTTCCTCTGTATATTTGTTTCCATCTTTTTTCCTAAATAAAAGATTTCTTAATATTTTGTTTGTTTTGTGTATTTTATTTTATGGTTGTTTGTTTAACCCCGAGTTGATTGCTGAGCATGTTTCCTTTTCAAGGTGCTATGGTGTGATTGTTCGTTATTTCATGGTATTAATGCAGTGTGTGTGAGTGAACACAGCATGACTAATAAGTTTGCTTTGCAATCACGAGGTCGCAGGTTCGATCCCACTGTGCGATATCTTGATGGGCAAGTGTTTTTATCATCTCCAATCCTGGTGAGTGAAATTTAGGTAGATGTAAACTGCACAGATGTACCTGTAATTCCTAACATTATGCTCAGGTTGAAGCAGTCTGAGGATAATGTTAGGGGTACTCGTGTCTGTGGAATACTCAGCCACTTACATAGTAATTCAATGAGCTGGCAGTTCAGTTGATTGAACAACTGAACACTCATCGTCTTGAATTCTGACATCCATTTAAAAAAAATATACAGTATTATGTGCATACACACACACACGAGTTGAATTTAAGGAACAGCCTAGAATAGATTACCAGGTGGTAAATTTTAAGTGGTTTAACCTTTTTGATACCAACCCACCTGGAACCGCCCCAGGTTTTATGATAGAAAACTGCCTTTTTTTAAATATTCATATTTACATTTAAGATATATTCCAAACACTATCTTAATAATGCAACATTTTGTTATCTCCAAACTAATAAAATGACATTGTAAGACTGCTTTGATGAGGTTACTCACAGGTCTGGATGTCAAAGAACTCTTGTACCCTCAACCCCACTTAACTATACAAAATACATTGCCATTTGTGTGTGTATATTTATAAATATATAGGGCTGAAAGATCTTTCTTTCGGCTTACATAGCCTTCTACAGTCTGCCTAACTCTCATCCTGATAACTATTTTAACTGTTTGTAAAGTGGTTGGTGTTAGGAAGGGCATCCAGCTGTAGAAACCAAGCCAAACGAAACATACGTGTGAGGCGTGGTCTCCTGACCCATCTAGGAGAGTGGTGCCTCCATTCACAATCAACATGGCCCGAAATCACCCGTCCAACCCATGCCAGCATGGAAAATGATACTTGCCAAATAATGGTCATTCTCGCAATATGTGGAATTAGTATTTTGGGATAGTTTGTCTATCTAGGGTCCCTGATAACATTTGCCTCGAATCTAGTTTCATATATTGAGTTTCACATAGCTTTTGTGAGAAATGATCGAAATTAGTTATTGTAGAGGTGAGATTAGAGTTTTGCATATATTACTGTTAACAGTAGTATTAAGAGTAATCTTAGTTCTATAAACTAGCAGCAGTGCCTGGTTTATAGTAAGCATCAGAAAAAGTTACATAGCCTATGATCTCAAAGATGTGCTGGCTGACAACATGGAATATACATTCACCTTTATATATTAAGATATTTATATATTGAATATATATATACACGCACACATGCCAATGTGTGTGTGATGGAAGCTGGGGTGTCACTCAATTTCTTCTGTTTTTGTTTATGTGACACGGAATAAACTCTACTACAGGAGTTTTTAACCTTGAGTATCCATTAAAATTGTGGCGATTTGTAGATATATATAGATATGTATGTATATATATATATATATAAAAAAAATCTATAAGTACATGCATACACACATATATACAAAATACAAGTACATGCATACACACATATATAGATATATAGGCGCAGATGGCTGTGTGGTTAAGGAGTTCGCTTCGCAGCCACATGGTTTCGGGTTCAGTCCCACTGCGTGGCACCTTGGGTAA
>JAOPJM010385479.1:0-11445 GCA_027124095.1 Muusoctopus leioderma | reverse complement strand
ATAAAATTTATGCATCACTCTACTACTGTATTGAGTACTCTTTTCTTTGTATTGCACTGTAGTGCTTTCACAACTATATATATATATATATATATATATTGTCCAACCCATGCCAGCATGGAAAACAGATGTAAAACGAAGATGGTGATATTTATATATATATTTAAAAAGTCAATGGTTCTCATGGCAGTTTTCAATGATGAACATTCTAATTGTTTGATCAGTGAAACTACGAAGTCATTGTATTATAGCAGTTGAGTATTTCACATACACTTATACCCTTAACCCTTTTGATACCAACCAACCTGAAACCACCCCTAGTTCTATGATAGAAAACTGCCATTTTTATAATGTTCATATTTATATAAAACATTCCATCATATTTTTATGTAAGAACATTTGTTAAGATATATTCCAAACACCATCTTAACCTTTTTGATACCAACCTGCCTGAAACCGCCCCCGTTTCTATGATTTTTAAAAAATCAATTGTTTTAAAGTGTTCATATCTAAATTTAAACCTTCCATTATAATTTTATGGAATAACTTTTTGTTAAGTTATGTTCCAAACACCAACTTAATAACAAGAAAGTTAGATATTTTAGTAAACCCCTCCAAATTATTGATTATTTTCAAAATTTACTGAAAATCGTAGGCAGTGTATTCCATTAGAAATATGGTAACAAAAGGGTTAATAATGGAAAACTTAAGTTATTTTTCTAAATCCCCCAAAATTCTTGATTATTTTCAAAATTAATTGAAACATATACACAATGTGTTTCCTTAGAAATATAGTAACAAAAGGGTTAATGTCATTTTTAGGTAGACTCAGTGTAACAGTGGCTGGGCTTCTAAATTACAGGTACAGTCCATATGACAGGATTCCACACAGTTTCTGTCTACCCAGTTTCATTCACACACCTTGGATTGACCTGAGGTTATGGTAGCAGATGCCTGCCTAAGGTACTGTGCAGCGGGATTGAACCTGGGATCTTTGAAAAGGAGAGGAAATATTAGATAATGTAGTCCTAGATATCCACCAAACAGACAGAGTGGTCACAGCTGGAATGTCTTTGATCATAGGTCTGTTCAATCAAGATTGACCTAGGGCTAAACAACAACAACAACAACTACATACTAGGTTTTAGGTTAAAGCCCTACTTGAACCTATGGACCCATTAAAGCCGGAGCTTATCCCAGTTCTAGTGGTGTTAAGCAACTGAGAATGCAAGCCTCCACCATGAACGGGATGCCAGTCCGTCACAGAGTTACCCCCAGCTGCTGCTGGTACTCATTTTCAACTGAGCAGACTGGAGCAACATGAAGTAAAGTGCCTTGCTCAAGGACACAACACTCCACCCGGTCTGGGAATCAAACCCACAACCTTATGATCAGGAGCCCAACCACCTAATCACTAGGCCACATGCCTTTGCTATTTCATAAGTAGAGTGGTTGGTATAAGCAGATATATTTAAACAATGAAACGTTGCTAAAGCACTGAGAAATATTAAAGAATAATGGAAAGTTACTAACATTGCTGATGAACTACAAACCATAGTTATGCAAATCAGGTAAAGTACCCCTGAAGGACGGGAAAGGGACAGACCGCGTACGGGAATCGAACCACATTTCTGTTGTATAATGCATGACCTTGATAACCAATACACCAACACATTTATCTCTAAAAGAATTGCTCTGCCAATTCTCTGTAGCTCATAGCTATTACAGTGTTTATAAATGGCTATATAGCTAGCTATAAACTCAAAGAAATTACAGAGCTCAGTGTCTATATATTGAAAAAACAAATCTGTTATCGATTCTTGAGGCGTAACCAGATTTTTGACATCGCTTCAATTAGAATCAAATTTGATTTTTGTATTTTTAATTCAGGTTAAGAATTTCTCAAAGACATTCAATAGTCTGAGTTCTTCAGCTAGTGACGTAGTCTGCTTGCTGTTTCTCTCTCTCTGTCTCTGTGTGTGTGTCTGTCTCTCTCTCTCTCTCTCTCTCTCTCTCGTTGCATTTGAAAACTAACCGATGCACTTCACAAGAAGGAAGTGAATACTTGTGCTATAAATGTACTTAATCAACTTGTCATTTTGTCGGACTTTCTTACCGTGTGAACAACATAGAAGCTTGTTTATTGATTAGATAACTAACTTTTAGGCTACTGCTGCTTACTTTAGTTTGTCTTCTATCTAAATTGAGTCAATAGATGCTTGCAAATAACATACTTTATATATTTTATTACCACTGATGGGGGGGGGGGGCAGCCCAAGCATTGATTGAAAACTGTTATTGATACCAGTTTTGTAGCACTTAATACTATTCTAATACTGGCTTATTAGTCTGGTCTATCTTGCTATCAAGTCTAAGACTTGCTACTTAGTCTGGTCTATCCTGCTATCAGGTCTAATGCTGGGTATTTAGTTTGGTCTATCCTGCCATCAGGTCTAATACTGGCTACTTAGTCTGGTCTATCCTGCTATCAGGTCTAATGTTGGGTATATAGTCTGGTCTATCCTGCTATCAGATCAAATACTGGGTATTTAGTTTGGTCTATCCTGCCATCAGGATACATAGTCTAGTCTATCCTGCTATCAAGTCTAATACTGGCTTCTTAGTCTGGTCTATCCTGCTATCAAGTCTAAGGCTTCCTACTTAGTCTGGTCTATCCTGCTATCAAATCTAATACTGACTTCTTAGTCAGATCTATCCTGCTATCAAGTCTAATACTGGGTACTTAGTCTGGTCTATCTGGTTATCAAGTCTAATACTGGGTATTTAGTCTAGTCTTTCCTTCCATCAGGTCTAATACTGGGTACTTAGTCTGGTCTATCTTGCTATCAGGTCTAATATTGGGTACTTGGTCTGGTCTATCTTGCTATCAGGTCTAATACTAGGTATATAATCTGGTCTATCCTGCTATCAGGTCTAATACTGGGTATTCAGTCTGGTCTATCTTGCTATCAGGTCTAATACTAGGTATATAATCTGGTCTATCCTGCTATCAGGTCTAATACTGGCTACTCAGTCTGGTCTATCTTGCTATCAGGTCTAATACTGGGTATTCAGTCTGGTCTATCTTGCTATCAGGTCTAATACTGGGTGTTTAGTCCAGTCTATTCTGCTATCAAGTCTAATACTGGCTACTTAGTCTGGTCTATCTTGCTATCAGGTCATACAACATTTAGCTGTGATTTGCTTCAATTGTCCGACCAGGTGGTGGTACTCTACCAAATATGGCTATCTCCAGGTCTGACATGGTATCAGGCAGTCAACCTTCATCAGCTATATCTCTTGTACAACATGTCTAAATTCTGAGCCTACACTAGCAATAGTTATCATCATCATCATCATCGTTTCTACTACGTCTGTATTTCCATGCTAGCATGGGCTGGATGAAAATTTTTTGAGGCAATATTTTACGGCCAGATGTCCTTCCTGTCACCAACCATACTGATTTTAAGTATGGGAATTAAACTACTGAACGTCCGGACATTTTGTTATATGGAGACATAAACAAACGTCACCACACAATTAAGTAATAAACGGTGTCAAGCAATGACAAGAACACACACAATTCCATTCACATTTAGTATGCTTTATAGGAATATTAAATCGACCCAGTACGTGACTGGTACTATATTTTATTGACCCCAGAAAAATAAAAGGCAAAGATGATTTTGGCAAGATTCGAACTCACTACATAAAGAGCCGTAACTAAATAGCGTAGACAATGGTGGTGAATTGGCAGAGACGTTAGAGCATCAGATAAAATACCTTGTGATATGTGTTCTGGCTCACTGCACTCTGAGTTCAAATCCCGCCAAGGTCAACTTTGCCTTTCGTCTTTTCGGGGGTGATAAATAAAGTACTAGTCTGGACTGGTGGAATCGTTAGAGCATCGGACAGGATGACTTGCGATATTTATTCTGGTTCTTTGCGTTCTGAGTTCAAATCCCGCAGGGGCCTACTTGGGTGATAGACTTAATCCCAGTTTAACACCACCATCTGGCCTTTGGGTACCTTTAGCGGAGTCCACTCTGTTGCAAGCATTCAGGTGAGGTCTCCAGTCTGAGGATACCTTCCTCCCTCCCTTCCACTAATCTCAGAGGCCCTGACAAAGAGATGATGGGCACTGCCCTTTCCCCTGACTAAATGATAAAAAAAAATTTGTCCGATGCTCTAACGATTCTGCCAGTCCCCGACCTGGTTGTTATTGTTGTTAAATCACCCCAGTCCCTTCCAATTGAATTGACCAATGATACATAGGTAACTCATCAAATGTTCTGGAGCAACTTAAAAGGTCCAACAACAACCTGGACATACGTATATGTCCAGCATGTTGTTTTAGTTCAAACTTCATAGTACAACCATTATTCTAGATATAGGCATCCTGTCTTTAATGTCCTTTAATGGAGACATGACAAGATAGTCTTCATCAACATCACAAAGAAAATCACTACACGTCATGCACTACACCCTCCATATTCATCAACAATACACAACAAAAATCCCTTAAACTTGCAATAATATCTGATATCAACCCTTTTGTTACCAACCCACCTGAAGCTGCCCCTGTTTCTATGATAAAAACAACCCATTTGTTTTAAAATATTCATATTTAAATTTAAAACTTCCATTATAATTATATGTAAGGACTTTTTGTTAAATTATGTCCCAAACTCCAACTTAATGACAAGAAAGATAGTTATTTTACTAAATCCCTCTGTAGCAAACCTCTTTGCTAACACATCCATACAAGCTGCTATAGACATACACACACACAAATGTATATACACATATATATTTACAAGCCACACCGTACTCACTAACTTATTTAGCCCAGACGAAGTAGAAAACAGAAATATTACTAGACTCTGTTTTGCTTTTGATTGGTCGGCCTTGACCAATCAGAATAGTCACTTAACAATAGCTGTTTGAGCCTCTTTTAGCTAATAAAAGGTTGTAATTGTGAACAAAAAATTAGTTGCAGTGAACTTCTTCACAGATCCACGTCGATCCAATTGCCATAATTCAAACATAGTTTTCCGTATCTCCTTACATTAGTTTTCTCACTCATTCCTTGAAATTCTGCACCTTGCATACCTACATGATTATATACTAACTTTGCTTCCTGCAGTGTTGTTTATTGCAAACATACCAATACATAATGACTTTAATTCCTGCTATTGTTGTTTATTACAACTAGACTTTTCTCCCGTGTAAAATACCTTTCATATGACTTTGTATATTGTATACAACACCCACAAAACTATGAAAGGAAGAAATATTTCTTCCTGTACTCCCTCAGTATAACTGAATATTTTGACTGCTTTTAATTATTGTAATTAAGCAATTGTTATATATTTTATACATAGAAAATAAATTTTATTCTTGTTTTATTTCTGCCTTTCTGTACTACATGCTATGTTGCCTGTTATTTAATTAACATCTTTTTATGAGTCATACTAATGAAGTTTGTATAAACTTCATTGTAACAACATGTTTATATAACAGAAATAAATTAATTTTTGTTGCAAGTATTTTTCTCAGTCCCTGTCATTGTTCCATCATGGATAATTTGCAACGTGGAGTAATTCTCTTCACTGTAACGTCATAACGAATCAAATAATTTCTTAGGCATTCGTTACTAACGGATAACTTAATATGCTCTTAGGTTTATTGTAACATTACTGCAACTTAATTTCAGTTTTCCTACCTACTTACATCATTTCTCTCAGCCTCCAAATTCTTGATTCTTTTCAAAATTAATTGAAAATCATAGGCAGTGTATTTCATTAGAAATATGGTAATGAAAGGATTAAGGGTGACTTCACACATATAAAATATATAATAAGGACTCATAAATATCTTACAAAGAGTCACTAACCAACACACTACAAACACTAGACCACAGATGCATGGTTTCCGCTCTCTGTCCCTTCTTAATGTTCCTATGAATTAGCAAGCTGCAAACTACATTTGGCCAACGCCATCTTTCCTCCTTTTGTCATCACTACTGCTCCACAAGATGGATGAAGATTTATATATATATATATATATATACCTTTGATAGGTTTCAGCCAGTATTGGTCCAGGCCATGTCTAACTTAATAGCACCACCTGGTGAAGTCTTTTTAAGTCATATTTTGGGATACCATAGTCCACCCCAGTCGGGAATTGTTGTTGGCTGAAACACATCCAGGTGTTGGTGATTTGTCTGATATTTCTTGAAGGAATTTGTCCAGGTACCATTTGAAAGTACATCATAAATATATATATATATATAATGTACTTTCAAACGGTACCTGGACAAATATATATGTATATATAGTACCTCTACCTGTTCATTACTTCAAGTTTCATACAGCAGAAAGTATATCCAACTACAGCAATCGTCGGATGGCAACAGAGATAAACCCCTAACACTGACAGTGAAAAATAATGCGCGCGCGTGCGTGTGCGTGTGTGCGTGTGCGCGCATCCCTTTAACCAGCTGTACAGCTATAGAACATATCCACAAGTGGCAGATAGTGGAAAGGCCTCTCATTGATATAGAGGTTTGCTGTAAATAATCCAGTTTGATGTCTAATAATCAGTTGTGGACCAACAACAGCAGCAGTAGCATTCCCCAGGGTACAGCGACTCAACAGATAGTACTGTTGGATCTATAAATAGCTGTACATACACTATAACGGTGCTGCTGTGACAAATAAACCTTGCTTTTATTTATGGGTTAGATAGCGGCAGCCCCCTCTCCTTCAAGATGTCACATTTTTGATGTTCCACTGGGTCAAGGGTGTGAGAGACAACAGAGTGACTGTGTCTGCCCATAATTACATGGTGCATGAGAAGGAAAGTATGTTCTCCTCCCAAGTCATACTAGATAGCAAGTGACAGCCTATACATATATACATATAAATATATATATATATATTTGAACTCAGAGCACAGTGAGCCAGAATGAATATTGAAAGATATTCTTTATGACCGCTAACAACTGTAATGAAAAAACATTTTGCAATATGTAAACATGCCTGTGTGGTTTAGAAATTCGCTTTGAAACCATGTGGTTTAGGGTTTGGTCCTACTAAATGGCACCTCAAGCAAGTGTCTTCCACTATAGCCTCAGGCTGACCAATGGCTTGTTAGTGAAATTGGTAGACAGAAACTGTGTGTGTGTGTGTTTGTGTAAGTGTGTGTAAGTATGTGCGTGTAGGTGTGTAAGTGCGTGTAGGTGTGTGTGTAGGTGTGTAAGTGTGTGTAGGTATGTGTGTGTGTGTCTGTGCATGTCATTGCATGTCTTCATGTTGTATTACTTAGGCAGCCAGTGACATTCGTTTATGTTTTTACATAAACAACATGCCCAGCGGCGCTTAGTGGTTCGACGGGTGAAGATCAGAGGTATAATTCCCATACTTAAAGAAAGCAAATATGGTTAGTGACAGGAAGAGCACATCTGACTGTAAAATACTGCCTCAAAACATCTTCAGCCAACCCATGCCAGCATGGAAACACGGACATAAAAACAATGATGATGATGAGAAATGAACATTGTCAAAATTATTTAGGCTATTCCTATAAAAGGCACAGCAAGTTAATGAGACTGTTCTTGGTTCTTGGAATTCTAAAATAATTATTTTCCAAGTTTTAAATTTTTTTTTTGTTTTGCTTGTTTTCATTTTCTGTTAGTTTTACTCTATTTAATGAGCAATGATTAATTTAAGAGATTCATAAACTATTACTCGTTTACACAAACAGAACTAATTATTGTTAGTCACCAATATTTATGAGGACATTATATGCCCCAAAGTTAATTAGAACACATTACATTAATGAGATACTTGTAAAGACCTAGAGAGTTAATTCTCTGAATATTCATATAATTTGAGAATTAATGGTAATCCAAATGATCAGCTAACACAAGAATACATAATTAGTTTTAATCACTTTAATTACACCGATAGCATTTTTCTTTTTATAAATTTAAATATGAAAGAGAACCAGAGAAGAATGTTCTAGAATATAAATAATTTAACCCTTCTGATAGCAACCCTTGTGAAACCCTTTCTGGTTTATTATTATTATTATTATATTTATTATTATTTTGGAGTCACGATAAACACACCCAGTACACTTTGTAAAGTGGTTGGTGATAGGAAGGGCATCCAACCGTAGACACCAAGCCAAATGAAACATACGTGTGAGGTGTGGTCCCCCGACCCATCTGGGAGAGTGGTGACTCCATTCACCATTCACAATCGACGTGGACCAAAATCACCCGTTCAACCCATGCCAGCATGGAAAATGGACGTAAAATGATGATGATGATTTTATGGTTTAGTCAGATGAGGAAGAGCAGTGCTCTCTGGTCCAGGGTTGCCAGATTGGGCTACAAGTAGCGGATTATTCTACTTTTCAGAACTGCATGCTACTACTACTATTTTTTTTAACTTGGGCTACTTACTTACTTACTCTCTCCCAGTGCCTCAAGTGGCACATAAGGCGGATAGCAAACGTCTCCATGCATTCCTGTCTTGGACACTGGTCTTCAGTTCTTCCAATGTGAGATTGATTCCATCTTCTGATATCCTGTATTGTGGTTCATTTTAGTGTTCCTTTAGGTCTTCCCTTTCTTCTTTTGTTCGTTGGTGTCCATGTTCCATATTTTGAGAGTTATTCTGTGCTCTGGCATTCTAAAAACATGTCCTAAATATGTCCATCTTCTATGCTCAACTATACTTATCATGTGTTCCGTTCCAGCTCTTTTTAGGACTTCTTCATTGCTAACATGATCATACCATTTAATTTTTAGAATTCTTCTGAGATATTTGCTTTAAAAACTACTCACTACATTTAAATTTTGGGCTACTTGCTACTTTAAAATTTTAATTTTTAAAGGTAAGGATCGTTTTGAATACCATATTAAATTATCAACTAAGTAAATTAGAACTGACCTACAGGCAATACTTATATGTCATCATCATCGTCATTTTATGTCCGTTTTCCATGCTGGCATGGGTTGAACGGGTGATTTCAACCCGCATCGGTTGTGTATAGAGTTACCACTCTCCTAGATGGGTCGGGGGACCACGCCTCACATGTATGTTTTGTTTGGCTTGGTTTCTACGGCTGGATTCCCTTCCTATCACCAACCACTAGGGTGCATTTATCGTGTCATCAGCACTAAACGCTAAAGATTCCCTCTCTACTCTACATAGTCTTCATTTTATGAGGGCAAACGTGACTTCAGAGTGTGAATAGGAGATAGGTTGTGCATGGGAGGGTGAGATGAGGAAAAGAGTAAAAGTATGTGTAAAAATAGGGGAAGCTGAGAATTTGAAAGGGAGAGAAGGGAAAGGAGCAAGAGAGAAGGAAGGAAGGTGTGACAGTATGGGTGCGAATAGGAAAGTGGTGGTTGCGGGAGGGCAGAAGGGGGACGTGGAGAGGGGACAGAGTATGAGTATGAGGGGAAAGAGTATTGGTTGTGTGGAAACTACATATTGGGTGTTGGATATAAGATAGCATTGGCATCAAGCAAAGGTGAGTGGATGAGAATAAGGAGAATACAACCACTATTATATATATATTTTTTTAATTTACTACCAAAATTTTCATTCGGAGATACTTTCTAACATAATTTACTACTTTTTGAAAATTTTCTGCTACTTTTTATGAAACTGATGTGGTAACCCTACGCATGACCTCTTTCAGGGACTTCTGAAACTGGTGGGAAGAAGGAAAGAAGTTCACCTTAAACCAGAGACCTGGTCCGATGAATGCCTACAACAGAGAGGACTCTGTTAAAGCCATCCATAGGTCAGGTGTTGGGTGGTGTTAATTTTAAAGTATTTATATTTAACCTTTTCTAATGAGTTACCCATGTCATCATCATTATCATTTTACGTCCATGTTTCCATGCTAGCATGGGTTGGACAAAGATTTCTTGAGGCAGCATTTTACGGTCGGATGCACTTCCTGTCACCAACCATACTGATTAAGAATGGAAAGTAATTGTGATAAATTGGTTTCACCTCTGGGTGTGATTTATGATTGGGAATATACACAGAACATATTCTCTGTTGAGTCCACTATCAGATGTGTGGTGTATGAGGACATCAGGTACAAGTCCTACGTGATGAGGAGAGGGCATGTAATCTGGTTAAAGACCTTGCTGAACAGGCTTAAGCACCCTGAAAAACCCTTCATGCTCCTCTTGTTGTTCTTCTTCAATAAGAAGAAGAACAAGAGGATCAAGAGGTGGTGGCTCTGAGAACCTCATCAAGGAACCACTGTGATACCAGGTGTTCCTGGTGTCTGTGATGGCCCTGTGGTTCGTGAGCAACAAGGGCCATGTCTTGCTACCTCACTACTTCTCACAAGTCCTCGTGGTCAATGTCACTACCTAGATCGAGGTACTGGACAGTGGTCAAGCCCTAAATCTAGGGGGTGGACCAGGGATGCCGTACGTGTTCTAACAGGACACTGTTCCCTCCCACATGACCATTGCTACCCAGGAGTGGCTGACCAAGAATTTTCACAATCATGTGATCCCTTACCTCTCTTGATTTGAACACCCTGGATTACTCCATCTGGGGCGTTGTTGAGAGGAAGACCATCCAGCAGTCCTACAATACCAAGGACTGTTTGAAGGTTGCCATCATGAATGAGAACCACCTGAACCTGGCATACAGTCACTTCTATGGCTGCATTGAGGCTGAGGGTAGTTTTATTGAATAACTGGTTTCTTTAATATATTTAGTGGAACATGTGTATCATTTTTCTGAAAATATAGTTGTTGTTTTTTTCTATTTAATATCTTTATTTTCCTTATATTTTATTTTGTTCTCAACTACCTGATGCACCTTGTAGTATCACAGGATTATAGTAATGTTACAACTATTTCAGTCTGGTTGGTCTTCATCTTGGTGGTGGTGGTGGTGGTGGTGGTGTTGTTGTTGTTGTTGTTGTTGTTCTTTATCCTCCAGCAGTCCTAGACAATGGTTAGTAACATTCTATGTGCACTGCCTGCCTTTGTGATTCTACTTTTGACCTTTTTATCAATGTTCACATTCCAGAAGAGTGGATGAATAGTGTAGTTATCTAGACACTCACATAAGGTAATCTGAGTGAATGTCACTATTGGAGAGGAGTGACTCTGCTGCCAATACCATGGAGAGTGTACTGTCAAATATTGTGGAGTCACATGCACAATGTGACCTCAAATGTTATCATCGTGGTATATCATAATGAAGTTCCAGGAGTACTAGGTGCTACTCACAATCACTTTCAATACATTGAAAATATGAAAATATCCACATACCTTTAGAATTCCACCCATCACCAGAGTGACATGGATCATGAAAGCAACTGTAGAATTGGTAAAATGTCAGCAGCATTCAACCATTTGTAGAAAACTTGGAGAAACAAACATTTATT
>JAOPJM010385274.1:0-11446 GCA_027124095.1 Muusoctopus leioderma | reverse complement strand
GACGGGTCGGCGGCCCACGTCTTGCTCGTGTTTCATTTGGCATGGTTTCTACGGCTGGATGCCCTTCCTATCACCAATTTTACATATTCTTTCTATTTTACATGTTCTTGCTATTCTTGAGTGGAAATGAGAGGTCGTAATAAATACAATGCAGCAACATGTAACAACATGCAGCAACATTTAGCAACATGCAGCAAGTGTAATACTTAATTTTTGATCAAATCAATTTTTTTAATTTTTTTTTTATTAGTATATCTAGTAATTTCATGAATATTGTAAAGTACCAATATTCATAAAATTACTAGATATACCACCAAGAAAAAGGAAAACAAAAAAAAGTATAGTATTACGCTTGCTGTGCATTGCACTTATCCCCTGGAAAATATCAATATTGATATTTGTGAATATTTTGCAGCACGTTGATAAAATTACTAGATATACTCCACAGGAAAATATTAATATACATAAAACTACTAGCTAGTTATACCAATGAGAAAAAATGTAAAGATTAATTTAGTCAACAAAAATTAAGTATTACATTTGCTACACATTGCTACGCATTGTTGCTCTGTATTTACTATAACCTGGAAGATTCTTTGAATAGACTCAAGAACCTATATTTTTAAATGAAAGAAGAAATAGAAAGCCGTGATATGCATGTCTTTCCCAAAGTCAGTAGCAGCTTAAAGGAACTGTAATGGTTTTAATTGGGAAATGAAACCATGTCACAAACTTGACTTGATGGGAGTTTACCTCTGCTCCGCAAAGCTGGCCACAATCTCAAAGAGGTATATTATTGCTATATTATTTAAAAAGAATGCTATTTATTTATAACCATTCAAGACTGATTTTGGTTCTGAACTACTGACCAACTTGTTATGAGTACAAATTTACTGGTTACTGTGTTCTTCCTCTGAGCAAGGCAGAAAAATCTGCTTGCCTCAATATTTTTTTATTGCCTAGTTAGGAGAGAAGGCATTCCCCATCAACCTTTGTTCAGGGCCTCCAAGACTGGTGGGAGGGAGGGAAGGAGGTATCCTCAAACTGGAGACCAGGCCCAAATGCTTGCAACAGAGTGGACTTCGCCAAAGGCACCAAAGGGCCAGGTGGGGGTGTTAAACTAGGTGACAGATTAAGTCTACCATCCAAGTAGGCCACAGTGGGATCTGAATTCAGAACACAAAAAGCTGGAACAAATACCACAATAATTCAATGCTATAACGGTTCTGCCAGTCCACCGCCCTAGACTGGTACTTAATTTATATACCCCAAAAGGAGGAAAGGCAAAGTTGACCTCGGCAGGATTTGAACTTAAGAGTGCCATGAGCTGGAATGAATACTGCAAGGCATTCCATTTGATGTGCTTACAACTCTGCCAATTTGCCGCCTATCTGATAACAGATTCCATTCCTATTTCACAGTGGAGCAGTTAGTGGTAGGCTGGGCATGAAGCTGTAAAATCAATTGCTCCAACAATATACAAATATCTAAATTTTCAAAGCTGTTTGCTCATACTATCATGGATAAATGGACGTAAAACAGTATCAAATATATTTGTCATAAAATGGTGCGTGTATAAAGTTTGTGCCTGTCAAGTTACAAGAAATGCCTTACTTAGTTTATAGTGTTAAGAGCATCTTATGTTTGAAGAACATTTTTTTCTCATGTAATAAATAGGACATAGTTCTTTTACGTATGCTGATGGAATCTCTCAGTGTCCATATCAGAGCAAAATATTTCTTCAATGTCTAATGCAGCAATTTTCAGGTCATATTTTATTGTTAATCAATTATTTAATTTATGAATGAACTAACTTCTATCCTGGCCATTAGTGTGCATACTATATAATATTTATATAGAGAGTTTAACCTGACCAGTTATCTTGTAGCAATAAAAATATCACAGTTAAAAAATATCAGAAAAATAGATTAAAAAAATTTGAAAGATAGAGGGAGTGGCAGGATCTCAGACACACCTGTGATATATATGTAGTTTGACTCCCATCAGTGGGCCTGTTTCACTTTTCTGTCTCAAATTGGCGCTTATAATGTCTAATATTAAATTTGTATCAACATAAAACAATGATTAATGATGCAATATCAGTTGTTCTAAAAGAATGTCTGTTCAGGAACATTGAACACTTATTTTGATGTAATTTGTCAATAACTTTAATTATTGCATTCAATGTTTAATTTATTCAACTGTTGTTCTTTCTCTTCTGAATAGAGGCAGCATCAAGAGATAAATGTATGTAAGTACTCTGATTACTTTTTAAGTTTCCTAAGGTTCAGGCTATAATTGACCAAATAAAAGAAAATCTTTATAGGAATAAAGTAATCTAAGCAGATTCACTAAGTAACAGAATCTTTGGATGGTTTGAGTTATCTTGTGTAATTTATTGGCTGTTGTCATTGTTGAACCCCAGGTCAATACTATCATACTATCTGGCCTTCATTCTGAGAGAAAATCCCTTTGATGTCAGTAGAAGTAACAGCTCGCTGAACTTTTTCCACCCCATTCTTACTTTGGCTATCAGAACACCCACCTCCACTGCTGCTAAGGTCACCAAGGTAACAGAAGTTGTCAACTTCTTCCAGGGAGCCTCCTTGGCTTTTGAGGGAATGTATTTCATGTGTGCTCATATTGCTAATTATTCCTGTGCATCTGCTACACACAGTGCTCTATCAGCCTGCTTGTGATCCCACTGCATCTCTTGTTCACACATAGTTTACATTGGGTACACCATATGGAATTCTTATCTATTCCTTTTGTGCATGTTGAACATGGCCACTTGCCAGATGGCAATAGAGTCCTGTCTTCTATCCTCTTAAATAAAACTTTTGTCTTTGCTAGGTTTACATTAAGGCTTCACAATTCTAGGCTTTACTTCCATGTTTGGAATTTATTCTCTAATTCTTTGACCAATTCAGCTATGAGAACTAAGTTTACTAGTATACAGAAATTTTCATGGAAAGCTAGTCTTAGACTCCTCTGCTATGGTCTGGAGAACTATAATAAACAGGAGGGGTCTGAGAACTGAGCCCTGATGGACACCTACCTACCTACATGACAAAAATGTCTTGCAAAACTCATTGCTAATGCTCACCTTGCTGACACCATGTCTGTACATGGCTTGCATGACTCTCACAAGCCATTCATCTACACCTAGTGTTCTTAGCGACTACCAGACTACAGAGTGTGATATCCTGTCAAAGGCTTTCTCCAGGTCAATGAATGCTAAGTATAGTGACTTACTCTTAGCTAAGAACTTCTCATGTAGTTGTCTTGCTAGGAAGAGGGCATCAGTGGCAACACTTCCTGACACAAACCCAAACTGAATCTCATCCTAAGCTATTTCACTTCCTAATTATTTGTGCTATAACTATTTCTGTTACTTCCATAACTTGGTTCATCAAATTGATGCCTCTGTAGTTATTTCTTTCTTAAGCATCTCCTTAGCTCTTATAGCAATTGATGATGATACTGCTATGCTGTTCATTGGAGATGAAACCTCCTTGTACTACACGACTGACTATGCGAGTGATTAACATGTGTCCTACTTTGCCCATTATTTTCAGTATCTCAGCAACTATCACTGATGGTCTAGCTACTTACCCTACCTTCATACCCTTAAAGGCTATTTCAACTGTATAGCTGCCAAATTCAATAGCTAGTCCTTTTTGGGGGTCTACTTAGTGTAATCCTTCTCTCTCCCATGCAGTCCCCTCATTAAGCAACTTCTCATAGTAGCATTTCCATAATTCTTTCTTCTCGGCATCAGTGAGGACAAGCGTACTACTATCATTCTGTACAAACTTTTCCCGAATGACATCCTGATTCATACTGACACACTGTTTTGCAATCCGGAATGCTTCACATCTCTGATTCTCTCATTGCAGACCATTGGCAAACTTCTTAATTTAAGCTTCTCTTCTTGCTTTGTATACATGATGTCTTGCTTCTCTTCTAGCTACCTTGTGTTGTTCCTTGCTCCACTTTTTCTTTCAATCTTTCAAAGCTTGATTCTTAGCATTTAGGGCTCTATCTGTATACCATTCTACCACCCTATCACCTTCCATCTGGCTGTAACCTTGCTCCAGCCACAGATCTAGTTTGTGGCTTGCAGCAGGTTGTCTCGGAGAAACTCTCCCAGTTGTCCTTTATGTTATAGGCTTCTATCTCCTCTTAGCTGGCTAGTTTCCTGAAGTTAGTGCTGCAGATGGTTAGCTCATTTGCATCATAGAACTCCAAGAGCTTTGATCCCTCTTCATTCCTTGTACCAAATCCATTGCCTACATGTATATTGGAGTAACCATCATGGTATTGCCCAACATGTCCATTCGAATCCCCAGTCTTGATAATGAGGTCACTGTCATTCATTATGGAGTTGGTCTGCAAGAGGGCCTCATGAAGACGGTCCTTTTGCTATCTGTCAGTCCTGATTGTGGTGAATATACAAAGATTACCATTGCTGTTGTGTTGTCTATGACTAGCCTAAGCTTAATTGATTTGTCACATACTCTGACTATCTCAATTAGTTTATCTATCTTCTGCTAACAATATGCCTACTCCATTCATCCCAGTGCTGTTACCAACCCAGAAGGATTTGTACCTGTGTTCCTTGCTTGTAGTCTGGCTGAGTCTCTACTCTATCATACTTCTTGTACACACCATACTTTTACTCGTCCCCATTCTAGCATCCGTACAATCTCTTCAGACTTACCTTTTATTGTGCCAACATTGATGGTGGCAGCCCTGAAGTTTTGTACCTGACAAGAATATGAGAGTTCTGGTGTGGTGGGTGGGTTCTTTGATGTCCATTTTCTGCATCTGAATGAAAGAGAGTTGGTGCAATCATTTGATGATGGTCGATGGGTATTCACACATGGTCAGATGTTCCCACCTGCTCACCCAACTGCTGTGTGCAGCACTAACATGTTAAGTGTTAGTCCTGAATACGTAATTAAGGTTTTACATTGTATTTATGGCTGTCGTGATTTTGACAGGGTTCTTTTGTGGTCTGTATGCCCCTCCTATTACCAACCACTTTAAAGCATGGACTGGGTACATTTTACCATGCACCGGCACTAGAAAGGCAGTCTTTCAGGACTAAGGTGTCTGCTCTACACTGTATCAGTTTTTAATTCAAAGTTATTGCTCTCCCAGACAGGTTGCCTTTGCTGCGGCTTGCTGAGTCCACATATCTGCAGTGTGGTTAGGGCAGAACTCTTTTTGTAAACTGTTGGGTTTGTTGAGATTGTCCAACTTCTTAGGTTGCCTTTGCTATGGCTGTGAAGTCATGTCCTTCCAACAACTGTTGGGTTTGTTCAGATTGTCCAACTTCCTAGATAGGTCACCTTCACTATGGTTGTGAAGCAATGTATCTCCATGATAAAGGGGGAGGGGTGTTCTAGGTTTATCAGGCAACCTTCATGGTTTAAGGCAGTTGAATGAAAGGTTATGTTTGATGTATTAGCCACTTCTCCCCTTCATTATCAAGCCATTGCCTCATGGCTGAAAAAATGATTGTATCATGTACAAGGTAACACATAACACAATTAATGTTTTTGATCAGCTCATTGAATCCTTATTTTATCAATGATTCAATGAAATAGAGATTCAGTGAGACAAGGGAGCTAAACCCCTTGTACTCGATAATTGTAGCCAAATATGTTTTTATTATCAATATTATGAAACATGATAATCTGTAAATTATCATTTAACAATTAGCAATTATTCTCTTAAAGTTAACTTATCTCTGCAAGCTTAGCACATATTCATAAAATCCTTTCATTATCAAGCCATCGTTTAATGGCTAAAAAAATTTGCAGAAGAAAAATACTGTTTGACTTTAAATGGATATGGTTTTGGCTTCTTGGTTTGTAAATTGTCACTGGCACTTCAAATTATGGCTTCTTGTGTCAACCTTTGTTATTGTTGTTGTTGCTTTTTTTTTAGCCTCAGATCGGATCTGATCAAGCAGACCTAAGATCGAAAGGCATTCCAGCCATGACCATTCCATCTTTTTCATTTTCAGAACACATTATCCAGTGTGTGCTTTGAGTGATATTTGGTTGCTATTTCTAGCAAGTCAAGTAACCATGTAGAGGCTCCCTCTATGGACATCTCTTATCATTGTCAGTGGAGCTAGACTATATACAAGTGAAGAATTATATGCACTGTTAACTATAAAAATAAGCACCATGATCTACTGGCATTGGCAATCGTACTCCAAGAATTAATCTAGAAGATAATTACTCTATGTATTTATAGATTTGACATGTATTCTATACAAACTCTGAATATGTCATTTAGATGAGGTTAGCTCTTACTTTTACTATGTTAATAATTACATATGACATTGTTTATTATTATTACTGTACTTTGTACAGCTGCATATGAGGCTGAGTTGATATGGACAACCAGCCAGGAGCCTGTAGATTATATTCTGTTATTGGTGGTTCACTGTCTCTATGGCCAGCTCAGGGCACCTAACTGTAAATAGGCTTTACGAGGTGGTACAGCTCACTATTTTATGCTGCAGAATCACCATGAAACTGACAAGTGTTTTGCTAGCTTATAGTGCTGCTTGGAGAAGGAACAGTTCTGCCAAGCTGGCCTGACCATGATACATTACAATGTGTTATGGGACATACCACCATCACCACCACCACTCTTCATAACTAGGTATTGTTTGATCAATGCTTTGTATTGTTTTTTTCAATAATCTCTTTCTTCACAAAAGTTTGGCTTAAAATTGAATTAAATAAAAATAATTTCTCAAGTATTGTTTCCTTCAAGACACTTTTCTCCATCCTGTATTATAGCTAGAAGCAAAATTAATTTATCTGACTCAATGACCTATCTGGACATACTGAACTACTTTTGTGACTTTCAGCATAGAAATATGCAAGAAAATGATGAACAAGCTTTTTCAGTGATGGGAAGCCACATTTCCCTACTCAAAAGCAAAACTTCATCTAAGTAAGTAGACTTACTTCTTAATTAAGGTTTTTAAAATTAAAATAATGACATTGGAAAATTTCCCAAAAGTGCCATCTACATAAAAAACATAGTTACATGCAGGCTACTATACTTAATGTGGTGAGCCAAAAATAGCTTTTTAATCAATTGAAATACTAGATGTAATGAGAAGAAAAGTCATTAGCATTAATGAAAATTACTCTCAAAATAGGGCAAGGGGGAGAACTCCCAAAATTTCTATTGACCAAAAATTAAATGGAGATCATTCTTAGTTCAAATCCCACCAATGTAAACATTGCCTTTCATTCCTCTTGGGTCAATAAAATAAAGTACCAGTCACTTGATTAAATCAACTACTGGGGTTGATTTAATCAAGTGACCCCTCCCCAAAATTTCTGGACTTGTGCCTATGTTATAACTTATATAATTATTATAACAGTTATATAATTATTACAATTATTGTAACAGTTTACGATCTTATGAGATTATTTTATAATTTCTTTGTTCTGTAACTAATTGCAACATATTAGTTACAGAACAGTCAGTAGAATAAATTATGATGACTTTTATTTTTAGATATCTTATACGCCATGGAGAGACATCTGCTAGTGTCTGTTATCCAAAAAGGGAAACCACACTTTGTGTTGGTAAGTTTATATCTTAATTTCTCTGATAGACAATGATCTAGATCGAAAATAGTATAGTCGATCTGCTTGGTTCTAAATAGTTAATTGTGGGGTTTTTTCTGCATCCATGTTTTATGGACTTCATTTCTGCTTGAAGTAATTACAATTGTTCCCGCACTTTGTTATTACAGATCTCTCTCTTTCTCCCCCCCCCCCTCCATACTGCAAGGGTGTTATTTACAATTTTTCTTGCCTACTACTCTTTGTATCCATTTCTGGGATGATTCCCACTTTCAGGCTTGCTTATTTTCTGTTGTTATTACCTTGTTCTTTCTTATGATAAATATATTGTTATTGTAATGATGACTAATTTATATTTTGGTTTTAAATTAGTTTCATCCAATATTTTTCTTACACGTTATTTTTCTTTATCTGCACCTTTCTCCTTTCTTTTCTCTCACACACTCAAACAAACAATGAACTGTTATTTCAAACTTTATATTACAGACTATAAAAAGCCTCCACATACTTACAGGAATTACTTGCCGCACCAACGTTATAAGGATATCTCGAAGAAAGGATTTTACTTCCCACTGCGAAAATTACAACTGGATCCATTTGATAAAGATAGTGTTAATGCCAAAAAGATCGAAAAAGATTCCCCACTTATCACATTGGAAATAATGCCAAAGTATTTCTTCCCTTCTGTGTCTGTTGTCTCACCATCTACATGAATATTGCAAAATAAACATCAATTGATATGGAAGTATTTCGCACATATATTTTATTGATTGTAATTTAGAGAAGAGCAGCTGGCTGATATTAGCAGTTAGAGAGCAAACTGAGTTGTTAGGATGTTAGCCTACTGATTGAAAGACATAGTTTGTGCTCTTCCCCTAGTGGTGCACTGTATCCATGGTAAAGACTCTACACTCTCAGTAACTCAGTGTATCTAAATTTTTTCACGAGGGTGGGGAGGTACATGTCACTGATGTAATCAGAAGGAGCACCGTATAATTAGGAAAAGTAGTTATAATTCGCTTACCATTATCAACATAACCACAGCTACAACCATCATCATCATCAGTAGCAGCATTAGCATCATTACATATTCTTGGTATTTCCATATATAACTGAATAATTATTTTATTCTAGCAAGTTGATTACACCAACATCAAAAGCAGTGTTGTGATTGGGTATTCCCTTTCCACAGTTTGAAGGAGAGAGAGATAGTAGCTGTAGCAGCAGCAGCAGTAGTAGTAATAGTAGTAGTAGTAGTAGTAGTAGTAGTAGTAGTAGTAGTAGTAGTAGTAGTAGTAGTAGTGATGTTGTTGTTGTTTAGCCCCAGGTCAGCCCTGACTGAGGAGGCCTTTGACCAAAGACATTCTAGCCATAACAATCCTGATTTATTTTCATGTATGACTGCTATTTCTAGCAGGCTGAGTGACCTTGTAGAAGTAGCCTCTGTTGTTGTTATTGTTGTTGTTGTTTAGCCCCAGGTCAGCCTTCATTAAGTAGACCTATGATCAAAGGCTTTCCAGCCATGACAAACCCCATCATTTTGTATATCTAGGACTACATTGACCAAAGTGTCTCTTTTTTAAGACAATAGGATGATGATAATTGGGAATTTTACTGCTATTTCTAGCTCGTCAAGCACTCACTGGTTTGAGCTCCCTCCTGTTTATGGTGGTGGTAGCAGTGGTGGTGGTGGTGGTGGTGGTGGTGGTGGTGGTGGTGGCAGCAGCAGAGATGTTAGTGATAGTATCCATAGTGTGATTTGTTGTTGTTGATATTGCAGATGATGATGATGATGATAATGATGATGATGATGATAATGATGATGATGATGATGGTGATCGTGGTGGAGATGTGGTGGGGTGGGGGGGGATGTGGAGGGGCGGAGGTAATGATGATGACGACGACGATGATGATGATGATGATGATATGCTCATCTACACAAAGATTACACAAGCAGACTATATACTAGACACTATCTTGTTCAGCATCTCAGGAGTTTTGAGTTCAAATCCAACTCGGGATTATCTTTGCCCTTCATTCTTCAAAGGATTCATAAAATAAACAGCTATAAACTAAGGGTTGACTTATTGACTACTCCTCTCATCTATAATTTCTCCCCCGCCCACACGATATCTCCACTACCATCATCATCATCAAGTTTGACTTTGCCTTTCATCCTTTTGGGGTAGATAAATAAAGTACCAGTCTATGATGGTGGACTAGCAGAAGTGTTAGAGCATCAGACTGGATGCCTTATGGTATTTATTCTGGCTCTTTGCATTCTGAATTCAAATCCTGCCATGGCCTCCTTAGATGGTAGACTTAATCCATCACCCTGTTTAACACTGCCACCTAGTCCTTGGGTTCCTTTAGTGGAATTCACTCTGTTGTAAGCATTCAAGCCAGGATACCTTTCTCCCTCCCACCAGCTTGGAGGTCTTTAAAAAAGGGTGATAGGTACTGCCTTTCTTCCTGACTAAGCAATAAATAAAATCATCATCATCATCATCATTGTCGTCATTGTCATCATTGGCATCATCTCCCACCACCACCACAGATCATCACATACCTTTTCCCAAATATCAAGGCTGTTAGTGATAAGCTTCTTTGTTCAAAACTATTTGAACTAATGTCACCACTACCACCACCAACCCTTCCACCACCACCAACCCTTCCACCACCAACCCTTCCACCACCACCACTATAACCAACCACCACCACAACCAACAACAACACAATACCTCATAGAACCAACCAGGGAACCTCTCTGTGGTCACTCAATCTGGTAGAAAGAGCAGCCAAATCTCCCTCGAATCGCTCCCTACTATCTTTAAAAAGAGAGAGACACTTTAGATTATGTATTCTTTGATGCCCCAGAAAAAGTCAGGATGGTCACAGGTGGCATGCCTTTGATCATAGATCTGCCCAGCCACCCCAGAAAAAGTCAGCATGGTCACAGGTGGTATGCCTTTGATCATAGGTCTGCCCAGCCACCCCAGAAAAAGTCAGGATGGTCACAGGTGGCATGCCTTTGATCATAGGTCTGCCCAGCCAAGGTTGATCTGGAGTTAAACAACAACAACAACACAATGCCCTGAGTGAACAAGTGAGTCTGAGCCAGTTAAGGAGCTTCTATGTGGTTACTCGAACTACTATAAATAGCAGCCAAATCTCCCTCAAACCACACCCTACCATCTTAAGAAAGAAAAAACATTGAATAATATAGTCTAACGGGCACTATTCCTGAAAAAAAAAGACAGGATGGCCATGGCTTGAATGCCTTTGATCATAGGCCTTCCCAATCAGGGCTGACTTGGGCTAAACAACATGAACAACTACAGTCTCACTCAACCTGTGAGAAATAACAGCCCAGTCTCTCACAAATTACACCCTGCCATCATAAAAATGAAGGATACATTCGATCATGTAGTCCTAGTTACATTATGGTTGAAAATAGAATGAGATGTTCATGGCTGCGATGCTTTTGTTTAATAATATATATTAATTTGACTGATCTGCAAAAAATTCACTATAATCAATAATCTTCTATTAGGGCTCATAACAAATGAATTATCTGTTGCTGAATTAAGAGTATCTAATTAATTTTTTATAAGAACCTTTTGCGCCCCCTCAAAAGAATGAGGGGTACATTAAATAAAAGTTATTAATTCTTTCCAACAGAAAGAAGAAATGAAAACATGTATGGTTTTAAATCTAGTTTATTATAAATAATAAATTAAAACTCATACTTTCACACAATCACTACGGATTTGTGTGAATATAAAACTGAGTAGGTGTACCGATAATAAGAATTA
>JAOPJM010385168.1:0-11446 GCA_027124095.1 Muusoctopus leioderma | reverse complement strand
CATTTCTGATTTTGAATGTCGGTCCTTCTTTGAAGTGGAATACTGGGCCCTCCAATAGATAGTTGCAAACTCCACAGTCTGCTTTGTTGCATTTTTTGACTTCCGGGACTCTGGTGGCAGACTCTAATTTGGCATTTGTCAGTTGTGACTTTAGTGATTTTGCCTGTCTCTTACTTTTGGGTTCGGAAGTTAAAACAGAAAACTGGATTATGCCATAGAATATTTCCTCGTCTATTTTACGCCTGGGAAACGGACAATGTATTGTATTTTATCTGTAAACCTATATTACGAAATACCCCGATATTATAATACTAACCTTAATGAATGCAACATCATCTGAAGATAAGTGAAGTATATGTTTACGAGTGTATAATTTGGGAGATATACAAGGAAGGAACGTGTATTCAATACACAGAAAATTCACTTCGTCACTACTCAGCGTTTCCCAATACGTGCGATCGTTCGGGTGACAAAATATTTTTATTGTCAATATTAGTCAGGTAGGAGGCTGCAGTATGACCGTGTGAGAGCTGTTGATACATGGGATAACTCCTTCTAACTACTATGAAATGTGGGGGACTGCAACCGATTGATATATTACAAGGAAGGCTATCCTGTCTGGTTCTGGATTTTTTAAATAGAACTCTAAATCTGTGACAGAAAAGGGTTAACATTTCGGATTTTCTATGTAACGATCTTGGTGGTTGTGCCATAATCTGCTAGAAATAGCAATACAATTTCTACCAAATCACATCCTATCGTCTTAAATAAGGAACGAATAGATTAGATACTGTGGTCTTAGATAATCCTAAAAAAGATGTGGTTATTACTGTTGGAATGCATTTAATCATAGGTTTAATCAATCAGCGTTGACCTGACATACAACACCAGACATATAGTAACTAGCTGAACAGTGGAAGAAATGTAATATTCTCAAACTACCACACTGTACTTAAGAGCGCCCTACTACGTGATACTTAACTAGAGGGATACATAGTTAAGCTGAGTAACAGTTAACATAGTTAATACAGCGAGCATTAAATAATGTTAAGAATAAATAGTTATGCGGTGGGGTAAAAACAATATTGCTCACTGACTAATATTATTTTCTGTCTTTAGAAAAAATCCGAGCGACAACTCCGGATATGACTCGAAATTATTGGAACTCCTCAGCGAAGCATAGATTATACCGGTCTATCCAAAGTAATGAAGAGAGAATCGCTAAGTAAATGCACATTTGTTGGTGTAGACAACTATCTACCCGAAAAACATGGTGAAAAATATTAAATATTATTTCACTCTACATAATAGTATTGAGTACCCATCCTTCCGGGGTCGATAAACAAAGTACCAGTCAAGTACTGGGGTTGATTTAATTGACTTACTCCCCACTCAAATGTATGGCCTTGTGCCAATGTAAGAAACCATTATTAATTAGTCTAATATCATTTACAATGAAATCCTAGTAGTTAATTCATAAAGGTTTAAAGTTCCTAAATCAGTTAAAATAACAAATTTTACAAAACTTTCATTGAAAACCAAAAATTAGAGGGTAGTTTTTTAACAAGTAATAACAAGTAACATACACAACTGGTTCTACTATCTTTGCTTGGATTTAAATGTTTAACATTGTTATGTATAGTAAACCATAAATAAATATACTAAAGAATTTTTCTAAACATTAGTTTATCAGTATTAAAAATTGTTTTCCAGAATTTTTAAAAACATCATCTAATTTTATTGAAGCAGAGTGCTGGCTTAGAGGACCTGAGAGCTTAAGATGATGGACCTATGCTCTGCCTCTACCTCTATACATCATCTGTTACAAATGTGAAGATGATATTTTAGAAACAAGGGACTCTGTTCTAATCCCTGCATATTTTGCTACTACATTTGTGAGCCCTTATAATCCAACGGATTGTTACCATTGAGTTGAAGAGGGAACATTTGCATATGATGTCTTCATGTAGAGTACCTAGTTTAAGTCAGCCCGGCAGGACTTATCTTCTTGAGCATTGCAAACTAATAAAAATGGTTTTAGTGGTGAGCTATGTTCTGGAATGGTGCCTATTTATAACAAGAGGGCCTGGACCATATGTGAGTTAAGTATCTTGTCTATGAAGTGCCAGTGGTAAAATGTGAACCCAGGACACTTTGAATCTCTCAACTCTGTTACTACTGAAACTACAAAACAAATTAGCTAAAGAGAGTTTGTATAAGTTATCACATATGACTTACACTCTCGTCTTCATGAACCAATGAGGAAACCACTATGTGGTCATTCGATCTGCTAGAAATACTCCACTGTCTTAAAGTGGAAGGACACATTAGTTAATGTGATCCTAGATACACTATATCTGAAAAAAGACAGGATGGTCAAGCTGGAAGCCTTTGATCATAAATTTGCTTGGTCAGAGATGATGGGAAGTTAAATAACAACATCAATAACAACAACAACAACTTTCTTCAATTCTAAGTAAAGAATTTGTACATTTATTACAGAGATTCTATTGGCATAAAAAAACAATAGTTAAGTTAATGTTAACATATTTAATGAATCATATTAAACATATTTAATTCTGATTTCCTCATCGAAGTATTGCATTTGCTGTACTTTCTGAAGTTTGGATAGATCAATTACTAATTAAATCTATAATATTGTACACTCATTAGTATTGGAAAATAGAATTGTTCTGACAAAAAATAATAATGAGATGCCATCTGTATGAAAAACAATAGATGTTATTTTAATTTTTCCAGCAATTACAGGAGACAACTCCAAACAACTCCTTAGCGAAGCATAGCACTCGCCATATTTGCCAAAGTAGTGATGGATAAGTAAGAAGTATACTTGCCAAATACAGTGAAGGCTATGCTTTGGTGGGGAGGTCAGAATAAGACCATAACACATCTGGAGTTCTCGCCTGTACATGCCAGAAAAATGAAAATATTAGTCCATGACTGTTATCATTTTTCTTTTTCATCACATATTTATTTCTAGTTAGCTTTGCAATGCTCCATGAGTTAAATATGTTAATACTAACTTATCTAAATAAATAAATGGAATAGATATGGAATATTATGCTTGAGTAATAGTGTGAATGTGTAACATTGTAAATGTATGACATTGTGAATGTGTAATATTGTGTTTGTGTAACATTGCAGTTGTGCAACATATTATATGTGTGTAGCATTTTGTTGGTGTAACAATGTATAAAATACTGTTTGTACCACATTATGTAATATTTTGGCCCATATAGCATTATGTAACATCAAGATCATATATGTAGCATTATGCTTTTACCAAAAAATATTACGCAATATTACATATATATATGATATTATTATTGAGTAACATAGTGTTTATGTAACATTCTATTTGTTCAGATAATGTTTGTGAAATGATTTTATGCCGTAACCAAATTCTAGTAATATTTCCATCTTGTATGTCTTCATTCTTTTGTGTTTTAATTTTTAGTTTCAAGAACCCTGCCTTGATATAGCCTTGCTTCTTCTGAATAAAGGAGGTCTTTCTGTTACTGCCAAGAGAGACCCCGTAGCAGTCATCCGTTGTCTTACAGCTATGGTAAGAGATTATTATTTCTTCCTTTTTCAATTATGAAAAATAGGAACAAATAAAAAATAAAACAAGAAAAAACTACTCAGAATTTTCTTTTCAGTTCTGACGTATTTGCAATCAAGCTTTGAAAACTGAGGTACTTTTCAAACAACATGTTGATAATCATGAAAGGTTGAAATATTATCTAAGAATTAGCTTTTAATATTTTAAAACCCAGTAGAGTGGCAGGAATAGTAGACCACTGGACTTACAGTATTTAGTTTCATTATTATATGTTCTGAGTTCAAATCCTACTGGTTTTGATTCTGCCTTTCATCTCTTCAGCATCAATAAAATATATATTGGGTTTGTACTGGAGTTGATTCACTCAACTCTACTCCTCCACTACAGATTTGTAGATTTTGCCAATGTTTAAATTAGCAATTTTTTTCTCATAATTACTAACTAGACTAGTTATATTCTAAACTATTTTCTTCACTAGAATGTTGCATACTTTTGCTTCATTTAAAGTGAAAGTGGAGAAATGCAAGTTTAAAAAAGTTTTTCTTCGTACAAGAGAATTGTCATTTATGATTTCAAGTAAACTTACTTATTTTGTTGTATTGTTAGATATGTTTATGTCTATGTTTGCATGATACCTTTTTATTTATGTTATAAACTGTCATGTATCAAAATATGGCAAACAAAGAATAAAATCTAAGTTAAATCTAAGAAACAGGTTAATGTACTGGACTACTAACTACATGGTAATACATTCAAATCTTACTTCAGTCATTGTGTTGAGCTCCTGAGAAGAGCATACAACTCAGCTTGTCCTAATTTGCTCAGTTGACAAAGGAAACATTGCTACTTCATGGTTGTAGTAAAAACATTATTTCAAACAAAAATCATCCCACTCATGCAAATATGGTAAATTGGATATAAAACAGTTTTTAACAATAGGAGAGAGAAAGAGATGAAGACATTAGCAATACTAATAGGTAATATGTAATATTATCGTTAACACATGTAATTGAAACATATTATACACACATATACAAACACACAAATATGTATACACACATACACATGCATACACATCATTGATCCAATGTTACTTTTACTACTATAGAATCACATATTATACTTTGAAATAAGTGTAGCTAGCAAGAAAAAAAGTTCTAAATCATTTAAAACAAAATTATAAAATTTATGCTAAATAAGGATGAAAAGAAGGAATATATAATCTTTATTTACTAAATCTGTGAATGTTAAATTTAAAAAAAAATAATTTAATAATATTTTATATCTGTCTGTCTGTCTATTTAGCTAACTTTTTTAAATTATCCTTCTGTAGACCAATAGCAATGATGATGATGGTTTGATTGTTGGTCGGTGGACAGATGTTTATCCTAAACCATGTACACGTCCTTTAGAATGGAGTGGGAGTACTGCAATCATTTCGGAGTATGCCAAAACCTCCAAGCCTGTTCGTTTTGGACAGTGTTGGGTTTTCTCAGGCCTAATGACAACTTGTGAGTATTTCTTGGTTTAATTTTTTTTTCAGGTGTATTTATTGTTAATTCAAAAAGAAAATGTTTTATATCCATTTTGTCTATGTTGTTGCTTTCTTGGACAATTTATATGAACATTACAAAATTGCTTGATGTGATTAAAATACTTGACAATGAAGTTGAAATGTTATAATCTATCTTTGCAGTGAGGTAGTCTGTTGTGTAGTTTAAACTCATGAACTTGGGAATAGTAGTCCAATTACTTACATTCTTCATCTGTAAAAGTCATTGCACCTCTGAAAACAACTGTCTATACAATTGGACAAATCTATAACCTTCTATTATACTCCTGTTGAGCATTTTGCATGACACACACACACACACACACACCATCATAATCATCATCATCATTATCATCAACATCATCAACATCATCATCATCATCACCATCATCATTTTGCGTCTGGTTTCCATGCTGGCATGAGTTGGACGAGTTGTCACGGTCAGAGTCAGTTCTTATTCGGAGTTATTGCCCTCCTAGATGGGTTGAAGACCATGTCGCACTCGTACATTTCATTTTTTGCATGGTTTCTATGGCTAGATACCCTTCCTAACACCAACCAGTTTACAGAGTGTACTGGGTGCATTTTATTATGGCACCAGTCATACCCGTGGCAAGATTAAAGGGTCATTTCGACCGTACATTATCTCCGCCTGTTTGCCAACCACTGTACAGAGTGTACTGAGTGTATTTTATCATGACACCAGCACTAATGAGGCTGCCTTGTACCTCACTTCTCTATGTTATCTCAGTTTCTTCAAGGCAATATGATCAAGAGGGTGAGTAGAAAAGGGAGCAATGACAGAAGAACCATGGCAAGAGGGTGAAAGAAGAGTGAGTATGATGGGAGAAACAGTGATTGGGCAAGAGAGTGGTAGAGGTGGGAGTAATGGTAGAGAGGCAATGATGGCAGCTACATGTTTGCTGGTAAGAGAGAGAGAGAGAGAGAGATCAAGTGATGGCTAGTAATAGAGATGGGTGATGGTAAGAGAGAGTGATAGATGTCAATAATGAGTGACTTGGGGGAGAGGAAGTGATGTCTAAGTGATGTACAGAAAAGTGATGGTAAGGTGTATCGAATATAGACAGATCCGATTCAATCCCTCGTTACACAGGTGTTATAATGGGAGAGAGGTAGAAAGATAAGGGTGGTGGTAGGGGAGAATAAGGAAGATCCAATGCCATCCCTTGTTATTCAGAAAGCATAGTACAGTGAGTAGGAGAAAGGTGTGATAGATGAGAAGGTATCAAAGGGAGGGGTCAGTAGATAGAGACTTGAAAGGGACATAATGTGTGAGAGACCCAAATGTAGACATATTATACATCCTAGCCACCATCACTACCAACATTTTAACATCCATTTTGCCATGCTTGCATGGGTGAGCATGTCCTCCCCAGCACCTTGTGTTGCCAATCATTGCGGCCCTTTGTCATCTCCTTCGTGAGGCTAGGTATCTTGAGATCAATTTTCACCACTTCATCCTATGTCTTGCTAGGTCTCCCTCTTCCACAGGTTGCTTTCACTTTGAGCACTTGACACTTCTTTATACAACTGTCATCTCCATACGCATTACATGCTCATACTAGTGTAGTCTTCTCTCTTGCACACTACATCTGATTTCCCTTATATCCAATTTTTCTCTCAACTTATTTGTGCTCCATCATTCATGTACACTCACATTACACATCCAGTGAAGCATGCTTGCTTCATTTCTTTCTAGTCTTCGCAAACCCTCTGCATTCAAGGCCTACGTCTAACGATCATGCAGCATTGCTCTTTGTATGCAAGCATTATGCAATCTGCTCTTCACTCTGAGAGAGAATCCCTTTGTTATCAGCAGAGGTAATAGCTCACTGAACTTTTTCTACCTTGTTTTTACTCTGGCTACAATGCTTTCAGAACAGCCACCTCCCTGCTAATTAGGTCACCTAGGTAACAAAAGTTATCAACTACTTCTAGGGAGCCTTCTGAGCATTTGAAGGATTCTATTTCACGAGTACTCTTACTGCTAACTACTACAGTAAATTTGCCACATACAAAGTCTACCTTCTCTGTCAGCCTGCCTGTGATCCCACTACACTTGTTGTGGACCCATAGTGTACACTAGGTTCACTGTATGGAATTTCTACCAACTCCTTTTCTGTATATCAAGCACTGCCACCTCCCTGATGGTAACAGGGTCCTGTCTTCTTTCCTACTTATTTAAAGTTTTGTCTTCACTTGGTTTACTTTGAGGTCTCTCAATTTTACGTTTTACTTCTTCGTTTGGAATTTCTTCTCTAAGTCTTCTACAGATTCAGCTATAAAAAGTAGGTCATCAGCTAGCCTTAAACTCCTCTGTTATGGCCTATGGAATATTATAAACAGGAGGGGCTGAGAAGTGAGCCATGATGAACTTATTACTGACTCCCACCTTACTGAAAGCACGTCTATACATGGCTTGTATGTCCAGCCCTCACAAGCCATTCATCTACTCCTAGTTTCCTTAACAACCACTATGTGAATGAATGCTAGCTTACTCATAGCTAAGTACTTCTCCTGCAGTTGTTTCACTAGGAAGATGGTATCAGTAGTACTCATTCCTGGTACAAACCCGAACTGTATCTCATCTAGGCTAATTCTGTGCCTATTCAATTGTGCTATAACTCTTCCCATCAATATTGTCCATCAATTTGATGTCTCTGTAGTTACCTCTCTTTAGTACATTTCCTTTGCCCTTGTAGCAGTTGACGATAATGCGGCTATGCCAGTCATTGGATATGATACCTTCTTGTACTATCTGATTGAGTATGCGAGTGACGAGCGCATATCCTACTTAGCTGGATATTTTAATCATCTCAGCGACTATCCCTGATGGACCAGCTACCTTTCCTGCCTTCATATCTTTAATTACACTTGTGACCATACTCAATGATGTCTTGATTCTCTCTTGTACACTACCTTGCAATCCTCACGTCAGAGAACATGTGCAAACTTCTTACTTTCTGCTTCCCCACGTGCTAAGTATACCTGACATCTAGCTACTTGATATTGTTCTCTGCTTCTCCCTTTCTTCCAGTTTTCCAGCCTGTCTCTTAGCTTTATGGCTCTATCTATAGTACTCTTCCACTACCTTGTCATCTTTTGTCTGGAACCTTGCACCAGCCACAGATCTGGTCTGAGGCTCTCAGCAGATGGTCCCGTAGAAACTTCTAGTTGTTCTCTATGTTATAAGTCTCTATCTCCTCCTTCTTTCTGTCATATGCATCAACTTGAATTTCTCTGAAACTAGGACTGGTCGAGGGCTCTTTCAGCTTCCATATCTTCCTTCTCCAGATTGTCTTGTGTCTCTGGGTTTGTCTAGCTCTTACTCTGAAGTCACTAATCACTAGCCTATATTGGGTGGTACACTCATCACTAGAGAAAGACATAACATTCACAACCATCTGTTTATACTATTCCCTGGTGAGAATAAAGTCTATCTGGTTTGTGTGTTCACCTGATTGGTAGGTGATCAGGTCACTTGCCAATTTCCTGAAGTTAGTTTTGCAAATGGTTAGGTCATTTGTACCCCAGAATTCCAAGAGCCTCGAAACCTTCTCATTTCTCATACCATATCCGTAGCCTCCATGTACGCCGGAGAAGCCATCATGGTGTTGCTCATGTCCATTTAAAATACCTGCCACTGTAATGAGGTTGCTGTCATTCGTTATTGAAGAAATCTACAGGCAGATCTCATAAAAGTGGTCCTTCTGTTCATCTAACAGTTCTGATTGTGGTGCGTGTGCAGAGATAAATGTGACTGTCATATTGTCCATAACAAATCTAAGCTTAATTATTATATCGCACACTCTAACTACCCCAATTACCTTTATCTATCAATTTCTTTGCTAATAACATGCATACTCCACCTTTCCCATCGCTGTTACCCACCCAGAAGAGTTTGTACCTTTGTTCTTTGGTTGTGATGAGCTGGCTGAGACTCCCCTCCATCTTACATCTTGTATACAGCACACATCTACTCACCTCCACTCCATCATTTCCACAATCTCTCCTGACCTACCTTTCATCATGCTGACGTTGATGGTGGCTACCCTGAAGTTTTCGACCTGACAGTGTTTCCAGTGGTCGTTCAGTAGGCTGATTTCAGTCTTCTGCAGCTAAAATGAAGAAATTTTGTTTGATCACTTGGTGACAATTGGGAGGTTCTCCCGTATCTCTAGATGCTTCAACCTTTAATTGAATTGCTATTATTCCCTCACTCAACCAATGAATCACTACAAATAATTATTAACAGGGGCACTACTTTTAATGGTTTTAATCAGACTTTATTTATCGAATGGCTAAGTTTATCAGCATTATGTCCTTTTATGGATATAAATACGGTATTTACACTGATTTCCATCCATATATACATATATGTTACTCCTAGTCGCCAGGGATATGTTAAGTGGCAGAGAGGGGTAAACTTCATGTGTTACCAGTGCAATACATATGCATATATGTATACTTATGTACATCGACATATGTACATATATGCACAGGGGCATTATATATATGCATACATTCACTCTTGCATATATACATGTATATGTGTTATAAGAGGCGACTAAAAAGGTTGGCATAACGAAGGGCATCCAACTATATAATACTGTCTCAAAAGTCCCATCCAACCCATGCAAGCATGGAAGAGTGGACGTAAAAACTATGATGAATTATAGCGATATGGGACAGAACTTCGATAAACGTAGAAGAGAGAGACAGATGTCAACAATATGATAACCATGCATGTTTAACACTCATAATTTATGGTAACGGTATATACGAACAGACATTAATTACCGTATAAAAGAATAATACTAAGTTCAAATATAAATGCTAATAGTTCGTGCAACAGTCTAAGATGGTCAACAATTATACGTAAAGATAAGCTTCCAAATCAGCCACAGAAATATTAAATATGAAATGTAAAATACCGAATTTGACTCTTATCAGTTTGGTTGTTCATCTGGTTGCTTTCGATTGTAGCAGGAAAGTTGAGGTAAAGTTTCTTTACAGTTGATAACACATAATATGGTGAAAGTCCTTCGTGGTGGTAGCGGTAAATAATAAGATGTGATTATCTTAATAGGATTAAGATATGATTATCTTAAATTACTTTAATGGCAGAATTCGCCAAAGCTGCGAGCTACATAAGGCTCTGTACATTTGCAAATATCTTGTTCAATCTCCTTTAACTATTCTTGCTGTCTTGTTTATATACGTTGTAGGCGGCTCCAGAAAATTGAGCAGTTGAATTCTGGCGCCAAAAATGTTCATAGCATCAAGTGGCTGTATTGACCAATCAAAAACATTCAACAGTCGATTGCTGACGTTGCTACAGTGGCACACAGAGCTTAAACAATTAATACTCGTATATTCTCGCTACAAGACCACAAATTAAAAAAAAGGTTCTAATCCATGATAAATATCTAATTGCTTAATGTAATCACCCCCTCCCCCACTACCCATCCCAAAAGGTATAAGGAAAATTACATCAGCACAAAGTTGTAGAAAAACAGAAAGTTCTATGTTTTTATATAATCTTTTATAGATATTTTAGTAATACAAAATCCATTAATTTGTGCTGTTAGTTCGGAATCAGCCATGGAAGCAGTACTCATATGGTGTAAATATATACTCCAGCTTCAGTAAATTAGCTAATCTTTGATAGATGAACATTTCTGATGAGGCTGTATCTGAGAATTTCAAACTACTTTATCAGCTACCCATATGTTTACCCATACTCTTACTCTTCCTCATCTCACCCTCCCATACATAACCTATCTCCTACTCACTCACACCCTAAAGTCATGTTTACCCTCATAGAACGGAGACTATGTAGAGTAGAGAGGGAATCTTTAGCTTGCTACAGACAAGGCACCCTCTCTAGTGCCGGTGACACGATAAATGTACCCAGTGCACTCTGTAAAGTGTTTGGTCATCATTCGAAGACAACATAGGGTCGAGAAGGCTCTATAGTCACGTCTTGGACATGACAACCTCTAGTATTGGTGCCATAATAAACGCACCCAGTGCACTCTGTAAAGTAGTTGGTGACAGGAAGGACATCCAGGCGTAGAAACCAAGCAAAATGAAACATACGTGTGAGGCGTGGTCTCCCAACACATCTAGGAGAGTGGTGACTCCATTCACAATCGACGCGGGCTGAAATCACCCGTCCAACCCATGCCAGCATGGAAATCGGATGTAAAATGATGATGATGAGGATGATGATATCATCATCATCGCTTTTACGTCCGTTTTTCCATGCTAGCATGGGTTGGACGGAG
>JAOPJM010384962.1:0-18386 GCA_027124095.1 Muusoctopus leioderma | reverse complement strand
CACTGACCACATTGAGTTATTTCTCTTGGCTTCTTTTTGTTATATATATATATATATATATATATATATATATATAGAACAAAATGAGCCAGGAGAAATAACTCAATGTGGTCAGTGGCAGAGGAATTTGGAATACAAAGACAAAAAATGTTACTAAATACCGTACGAGAAAAAAATTCTTGATTTACCGAATTCATCTCTGCTGAGGGAGGAGATAGACAAACACCAAGTGGCAATTGCTCCCAACTCCGAATATGAAGGGGAGATAATCTAGAAAATCACAAATTTCTTGATGTTAACAAGCCATTAAGGAAAAGACAACCTATTTTTTTTCTGGGAGAAAGGGACAGTTGTGGACACGTGTTTCTGTCTCATACAAATGCAAACAAAAATATACGCAAAAACGCCCCTAGCCCCCACATCCATAGCCAAACTCTTCCTTAACTTAGCCAGGAAATATCCCACCTCTCATAAATAGCACGGGATTTTTAATACTAACTCCCTCAAATTCCCCTACTTTACAACCCCTAATTTTGCAAAAACGCCATCAAACATTATCTGCAAAAAACATCAGCTCTCAATACGCTAATACAAACAATAGATCCTGCAACTGCTGCTTTCCTCTATGGTGCTCCCTTAACAACCAATGTCTCACATTCAAATAATACATCTTAGTAGACGTATATGTAGAACAAAGTGTTTATGATAGTGATAAAGAGAATTACATTATTTCAAATTGCCAAATACTACTTAGTTTTAATTGTAGTTTCATTAATCTCATTTCCGTCATATATTCGTATCAGGTCCAAATTCAAGAGCAGGAAAACATGCAACCAAGTACTGACCACTACTAATGAAACATATAAATAGAGATCGGTAAAAGAGAAAAGAGCTTAGTTATTAACAAATCATATAGGGACAAAAAGATTAACATCAAAGGCGCATGCATAACCGTGTGGTTAAGAAGTTCGCTCTGTAAGGACGTGGTTCCAGGTTCAATCTAACTGCAAGGCACGGAGTACAAGAGTCTTTTACAGTAGTCTTGGGTTGACCAACGTGTTGTGAGTGTAATTTAATAAACTGTTATGTGCTGAAGCCAGTATATGTATATATGTGCGTACCATTCTACGTGCCTGTCTTTATGTTTACCGTCGTATGTTTATCGTTGAATATCGAGTTACATCTCTTTATGTCGAAAACATAACTGAGCAATTCGATGAATTGAGATCGATAAAGATATAGCAACTTGAAATAATTATTGGGGTCGTTATAATCGACTAAAATACATGAAGGCCATGGCCGCAGCGCAATGGCTGAAAACCTTGAAAGCAAACATGGCCGCAGTTCAATGACTGAAACCAGTAAAAGAATAAGGAATAAAAGAAATTTCAGTTTCTAAATCATTGAGTAAATAACAAATATAGGGAGACTCATATCACATCTATTTAATGCTACACAGTAAAATAAAATTGGCCATTAAATGTAGTAGTACTAATCAGATGAAATCTTCATTACTGATCCTTTTCGTAAACTTCTTATCGAGAACTTAAGCTGATCTTTAGTTTAAAGCTCTTTCAACTGAAGATTTCTAATACAATTGCTCTTTTCTTTAAAAGAAAGCTCTAAATTCTCCATGGCTTATTCCACAAGATTTCCAGTACCCAAACAACCATGAAGATGCAAAACACATGATCAAGGTGATGTTCAAGCAACAAGTGCAGTTTCCAGATGCTCTAGATAACTCAACTTACAAATATACTTATGTGAAGGAATGGAAATATTTTGCAAATACTTAACACTTAAAAAATTGTCATGATCCCACAGCTAATAAATCACTGTTATAGCTGAGTTAGAGCAATAAGGACAGCGCACATGGTCTTTGCAAGGCCTCTGATACTGGTGTGGTGAAAGAGATGAAGAAATCAATAACTCATAAGTTCCTACAGTAGGAAGCAGAGTATTAAGATATCGTGTTGTTCTCAGACAGGGCACCTGGCCTGAATGTTTGCAATAGAGTGAACTCCCTTAGAGGAACCCAGGGTCCGGTGGTGGTGTTAAACCGGGTGACAGTTTAGGTCTCTACCACCACAGAACAGGTACAGTGCAACATACTTCTTCACATTTCCCGTCTATTCAGTTTCAATGTCAAGGTCGGCACGAGGGTATGGTAGATGACACTTACCTAAGGAACCACGTAGTGGGATGCAATTCGAAATGTTGTGACTGCAAAGAGAACTTGTTAACCACGTGGGGTCATGCTTATTCCACTATGCAACAACAAGATATATAAACCAGAACTAGTCATAGATTTAAAAAAACAGATGCATCCCAGACTCCCAACTCCTGATATTCAGCATGGTAGCTGATATACATTGATTGAAACACAAGCAATGAATCTCAATATTTACCTTTCTTATCATTCAAAGTAGGTTTCTTTTCATATTCGACTTTTTCTTAAAAGAAAACAGTAAAAATTATTTAAACAATCACAATGGAAGATAAACTGTACCTTCAAACAAAATTATGTCATTTTATTTTGCTGTAGATTGATTGGTTCGACCCAGCACATTGCTGATATTTATTTATTTATTTGATACCACGATACGTTTGGACTCACAGCTGTGAACCACTGAATTAAACAGCGTAAGGTATCAAATGTGGCATTCTACTCTCTCTATCATATCCAAGTTTGTGAAGCATGAATATGGGATGTGTGTTGTTTATAGCTACCCCAATGATCTTAGAGGCGTAAGTGAAGAAAATTGGTTATAAAGATATCGAAACATCCTCACCAACTCGTCGCGCAGGTTGTTTACCGTTTCCTCTTTCAGTTGAAAACAATTACCAAATAAAGTGGGTACACACGGAAATCAAAACCTAATCGCGGAACCAGTTTTCTGAGAGTTTGCCTCTCTACAACGCTCACCAATAAATATTGGTTTCTTTTGTATTAGGTACAAACACTCTTTGTTTTCGATAAAGGTTTCTAACATTGATACATTTTCCAACATCATTAAAAATTCCTATTTGTAACATTCAAATGTATATGAAAAACAAAGCCGATTTCAATAGTCGAATAAATAGACACTAGCATATTACTAGTACTTCTTTTACTTTGACTCCAGTGGGATGAAAGGCAGAGTGGAGTTTAAACTACAATCGTAAACCGTATAAATACTGTAAAGTATTTTTAGTCATGTGCCATTATGTTTTGCAAATTTAATCGTATCAAGTTCAATTTCAAGAGCAGTAAACCATGCAGTAACAACTACTGATCACTACGCATGAAACATTTAAAATAAGTGATAGATAATAGAGCAAATAACCTAGTCATTAACAAACCAAATATAGACAAAACATCAACATCATAGGCACATGCACAACCGTCTGGTTCAGAAGATCGCTTCACAAGTATGTTTTTCCGAATTCGATCCCACTGCATGGTACCTTTGGCAAGTGTCCTCCCCTGTACTCTCGGGTTGAATGGATTTCGTAGACTGAACGTGTGCTCAAACCGGTCATATATGTATGTGTGTTCGTGAGTGTTTGTGAGTATGTGTGTGTGTTTTGGTTTCTGTTTACCGGTGTATACGAATGTGTCTATTTATATCCCTATATGTCAAGAACGTAACTAATCGATTCACTGAGCAGTGATCGATAAAGTAATAGCAACTTGAATTACTTACGGGAATCGATATAATCGACTAAAACACTTGAAGGCCATTACGGCCGCAGTTCAATGACCGAAACCGGTAAAGAATAAGGAATAAAAGAATTTGAGTTTCTAAATCATTGAGTAGATAACCAATGTAGGGAGACTCATATCACATCTATTAATACTACTGAGTACAAAGACTGACCACTGAACGTGTTAACTTCGTGGGCGTATTAGTTCTAATTAGATTAAATATCCATTACTAATCCAGTATAATAACACTATGTAAGAAGATGTTTCCTTTTTTTGTTCCTGGGTAGAAAGTGTTATTTCCTTATTGCTTATATATGAAATGTATAAGAAATGGCTATTATTCTCTTCAAACTTTGGTTTGTAACCTTGGTAATGATATTTTGAAATTTACCTACTTTCCAGAACATTCCAGATAGATTCAGTGCTGAGTAGCTGATTGAGAATTTTCTCCAACTTTCTAGAATTTCATAGAACCTTCAAGAACTTTCTAGAATTTCATAGAACTTTCAAGAACTTTCTAGAATTTTCTAGAACTTTCCAGCAATATAAATAGTAATATAAATACAGGGGCCTTAAGCTCACCAGTTCAGTTTAGTTCTAGTTGCCTATCTGCATTTATCAGAGATGGCACCAAAGAGGCTGCAAGCATCCGGCAGACGCATTTTGTTATGTCTGTGGCCAATTTATCAAGACAAGAGCGAAAAAGTACTCTGTGGCAGCATCCGCTAAAATGTGTAAGGCCGACAAGGTATATTTCGGCATGCCTGTTGGGGATCAAAATAAACTCTGTGCACCTCATTTCAACTGCGAGCACTGCAAAAAACTCTAAAAGGTAAGTTGTATAATTTTTGCTTGCTTGAATAGTGGAATTTTATATTATAAACATTTTAGAATTTTTTAAATTAAAAATATTTTGGATTTTTTATAAAATTTCCAATGTTATAGGAAAATATGTCAGACATGAAATATGTTGCGAGAACCTCTTACACATTAGTCACGTATAAAATAACTTTATGTTTTCTTAATAACAATTTTATTTTGCTCTTTTGCAGGATGGTACAGAGGGGAAAAGAGAGCCATGAATTTCGCTATCCCACAAATTTAGCGAGAACCCACTGACCACTTAAGCAATTGCTACTTCTGTATGGTGGACCCTTCCAAACGTCGGGCTGGCAAGAATGCATCTGCTATCATGTATCCTGACCTTCCATCATCCATGAGCTCCCCGTTAGATGAAAGTGTGCGAGTCACAAATAAGAGGAAGCGTCACCTGGGTTGTTCAACGTCCTTCACCCGTCAAGATGGGCTCTACTTCTGCCAAAATGTGACCAGTCTGTTCGAGGCAATCGGATTCGCCTGTAACCCAAACGAATGGCGCCTCTTCATTGACAACTCATCCAAGAGCCTCAAAGTCGTGCAGCTTCATAACGGGAAAAAGTATCCGTCTCTTCCTCTGGCTCACTCAGTGCTCCTCAAAGAAGAATACAACAGCGTCAATACCTTGCTAAATGCCTTGAAGTATGATGAGTATGGCTGGGAGGTTATCAGAGACTTCAAAATGGTGTCCAAGGCGCTTTACCAAGTTTCCCTGCTATCTTTGCCTTTGGGACCAAGTTCTTTGTGGGGAGGAACAACGTCAAATGTGAGCCCATTGATGGACCCTTGGAAGGTGTTGTTCCCACCACTGCGCATAAAATTGAGTCGTATGAAACAACTTGTCACAGCTCTTAATAATGAGTCTGCAGCCTTTAAGTGTCTTCAAGACTTCTTCCCTAAACTATCTGAGGCAAAGGTCAAAGCAGGTGTCTTTGTCGGGCCACAAATAAAGAAGATCCTGGAGTGCACGGAATTCCCCAAGATGCTCAATAGGAAGGAGAAAGCAGCTTGGGGCGGCTTTTTCGCAGTGATTCTGGGCTTCCTGCGCAATCACAAGGTAGAAAACTATGTGGAGATGGTTGAGACTCTGGTGAAGAACTACAGCAAAATGAGCAGCAGGATATCCCTGAAAGTCCATATCCTTGACGCTCATCTTTGTAAATTCAAGGAGAACATGGGAGCGTACGCAGAGGAGCAAATTGAGCGCTTCTACCAGGATATACTGTACTTTGAATTCCGCTACTAAGGAGCGTATGACGAAAACATAATGGGAGACTATATTTGGGGGCTGACACGTGAAGGGGATTTACCTTACAATCGCAAATCTCGAAAATCTAAACGCTTCTAAACTTTATGTTTAGTTTTGTATAGCCTAAGTATAAATACATGTTAAATTTGATTCATATGTTGTTTTTTTCTGACATTATTTGAATGAAAATGTGCAAATTCGCCCGTTTCCCATAGGAAATAGGTAAATTTCAAAATATCATTATCCAGGTCACAAAAGCAAAGTTTGAAGGGAATAATAGCCATTTTCTATACATTTTGAAGAAAGAGGAATATGTTGTTATGTTCCTGCGGTGTAAGTTTAGTGAAGACAACTGAGAGTCGAGACCGAGTCTCGATATCGTCTCGGAATGAGCTTAACCTATGTTCTTTCGGTGCTTGCCAGTATTTTCTTTTCAGTATTATTGATTTCTTACAGTGGCACAAGATAACAAATTTGTTTTGAAATGCCTCGTACATATTTTATCCATCCTAAAATAATTAAATGCATGGTCAACTTTGGCTGGATTTGAAGATGTAAAGGGACGAAACTAAATACTGTGAGAAATATATTCTGACACTATACTGCTTCTGCCACTCAGCCACCTGATCACTGTAGAGTGAAAGGTAAGCACCTGGCAATCTGAGATTACAACGCAGTTTCTGTTTTTATGGGCGCCACATAACTCCGCTCCCAATAACAGCATCCCGTTTCGCTTCCATAAAGTTTTTGTGTCGAGGCAAAAGAAACCAATATTAACTTATTGTTTCGGGCTGTATATATATAAAAGAGAAGAGTAAGATAGTGTGGTGTCCATGGCTTTCTTAAGAGCGCTTACCTCTTAGTTTAATTTTCTGGAGACTAAATGCTTGTCCATTAACAGCCATTTTCAATAAATCACAGAGCGCTATATTTTACGGAGAGAGTAAATGGTATACGAGTATAGTTATTTGGTGTATCTGGAACTAAGAATAGTTAAATGTGCACTGGCCATTAACAGAAAATATAGGTTATTCCAATAGGATATAAATTATGCTAATAGGGTTAAGTTGATACTGTGGTTCTAATATGCGAACCCCAATTTCTTGTCCTAATAGGAAACGTATTTTACTAAGAAACTATCATCATGTGTTTCTTTTTTTCTTTTTTTTCATTTATATACATATTTTCCTTACGTCAACAGATCCCTTTCGAGTCGCAGGCGATATTTAGCGATCCTATACACAAAGTATCAACAGTGTTTTCGAGGGAAATATACACTATAGTTGTTTCAAGTTGCCTAACCCAGACTCACGGGAAGACTGCAACTCAGCATTGCAGATTAACGAAGCACTTGTTAATTATACAATTGTATCTATTTCAGTTAGGTGGATTTCGTCTGCCAAATTCAAGACCCACTTTTATACAAAGAAATTGCTGTATTTCGCTTCATTGTGTCTTTAAAGGGGACGCAAGATCTCCCTCTACGCCGTTTGTCAATTTGGAAGCTGAGTCAGCAATTGGTGTGGGTGAAGATGCGTCTCAATATCGCAGGCTTAGAGTGTGTGTGTGTGTGTGTGTGTGTGTGTGTGTGTGTGTGTGTGTGTGTGTGTGTGTGTGTGTGTGTGTGTCCTCGCACACATGTAAGGAACCCTTACTAGCGTAGTTACACAACCGAGTCTTCAATGCAAAATGTTGTCAATGTAAGTAGTTCATTTTCCTCAAGTACATAGGCGTTATTTACCTTCTCTCACAACTTCATTACTGTTCTGAGCTGATTCAACATGTAGCAGGGCGATTTTATGTTTTTTGGTACAGGGTCACCGTTTCCAACTCTGTAAAGTTCTGAGCACTATTGCTTTTTGAATTTTACATTTAACATGGAGTGACACCTTAGTGCTGTTTTTAAGATATGGCTTAAACTATCTAAAGGCTGTACATCCTGCTGCATTTCTTTTCTCGATATTTTCATTTAGTTGGGCATCAATGCTGACTGTGCTGGTAAACTGTCTCATTCTATTAAGTTATTAGCAGAACTTCATGGCTTTTGTCTCCGAGGTTACTCGCTTTTTGTCGATGAATATGTCATTACTCTTGATGTTAATCGGAAGAGAATATTTATTTACAATTAAGACAAAGAGATATTTTAACATCTATATCGTCACCGTCTCGTGATCTACAAAGTCGCTGTCACCAGAAGACAGAAGTTCTCTGAATGGTACAAGAGGTGTCTTAGTTAAGGCTTTGCAAATGGGAAGCTTTATACAGATCTTCATTTTAGTGTGCTAAATATTAGTTACATTCAGACGTGCTCATCCTAGACCTATTTGTGGTGTAGCTGTCTGAATGTAGAAGATATTTCCAACATCTTTGCCGTTGTCAGTGGTATTACACGTGTACATAACATCACCTATATCTTTGCCGATAAAACAGTATGAATAAAACATTGAAAACAGTATGGGCTCCAGAATAGAACCTTATTTTACCTAATAAGGTAAGATCTGGAATCCTAGGAAACTGGTGATGACCTGCATCAAAAGTTCATCCATAAAGGTTCGTAGAAAATAAATTACAGTGAGTTGAATTGACACGAGGGGTGATAAAGGTAAGGTTTCGGACACTTGTCCTTCTTCGGAGAGAAAGAATATAGGTGCTAAAGCCACGGTCGAAGAAAGACGTATGAGAAAAGAAAGAGGTGAAAAGGTAACGTGGGGGGGTATGTGTTGGGAGAGAGGAAGAACCGTATGAGTAGTGTGATGGGTGATGTGAGAAATGTAGGAGATGAGTGATGTGTAAGAAATTTAAGTGATATGAAGGGGTGGTATAAGTTTGTAGCAAGTGCCAGGTTAGCTGAAATAGGAGGGAGGAGTTAAGGGCTTATCAAGTGAATTAAATGAGGGGTGAGAAGGTAGGATGAGTGGGGAGAGTGGGACGGTGAACAAAAGAACTTATACAGGATAAAACAGATGTGCAAACGAACAAGGTTGAAGAGAGGAGGAGGGAAAGAGAGTCTGATGAAAGTGAGTAATGAACTTTGGGGAGTTACAAGAGGAGTGGTAAGAATTGTAAAGGAAACATATTTTGTCTAAAAAAGTACAATTGGTCTAAGACGAGAGATAGGGAGGGGGAAGAAGGTTCAAATAATGAAAATAGAACAGTGAACATGTTTACTAACTGCAAGAACTACACATGTAACAACATAGTATTTACAGTCCATATACAGTCAATATGTGCAGCGAATACACAAACTACACACAATATTTAAAACAGAGCAGCATGCGTATATATACATAAATACGTATATAACGCACCGCAAGAAAATACAGGCCAAACATAATAAAAATAGAACATTAAATGAGTACTCTGCCCACAAGAATTACACGTGTGTCATGCACAGTGTGTACAGTACTATGTACAGTGTAAGCAAAAACAACAACAACACTAGATAATTACGAATAAGTGGTACGTGTACTTAAAAGACGTATCAGCACGTAGTTAATTATAACACAATGTAAATACAGGCCAACAGAAACCGTTAAGGGTGAACGGGATGAGGGTGGAGGGCAAAATCAGAGGAAGTTGAGGCGTGTGTTAAGGCTGTGCTGGACAGAGGTACCCAGGTTGAAGATAGGGCGTTGCTCCTTGTGTTTGCGGATCCCATTAAAACCAAAGTGTTGGAGAACACCACAGACTGAGAAGTGATCATAGGAGTGGTCAGAGGAGTGGCCAGGCAAGTTGAAGTGTCGGGTTACGAGTTTGAGGACTCCTTATGCGTTATTGCGAACGTCTAGCAAGTGCTCAAGAAACATGTTTCCCAATCAGCTAGGCGTTTCACTCAAGTAGAGTGCACCGTAAATCTTGCAAGGTATGTAGTATATTAAGCTAGGTGAGGTACAAAATAGTGAATCACGTTGACAGAGTAATTGTATGGGAGATGAGGGGACAAGTAAAGCAACGAGGTCAAGAACACTTAGAAGCGTCGGGTTGGGTATGTCTGAAGGTGAATGAACTACTGACTAGAAGGTCTAGTCCATTTTTATCCCTTCAGAAGGATAGGAGCGGATGCTAGCGAAAGATAGGAGCGGTAGTGGAGTCGGACCGCAGAAAGCGAAATTTACGAAGGAGTGTGTCCTGATGCAGTCGAGTACGAGGGTAGACGGTGAGGATTAAGGGAATTCAGACTGCAAGAGGGTGAGTGCGTGGCGTGAGTGTCATGACTTCTTTCACATTTCTTATTTTATGTAGCTTGTGACTGGGAAATGATCAGAAGTTACGTCTTCAATCCGAACGCTCTCCACACTATGCTATACTATACTACAGAATATAATCATAGACTTTAGCCAAACCTCTATGTAATTATACAATCAGTAATTTATTAAACTCTACTCTATATATGAAAATTATATCCAAACAATTTTTTATTTTTTTTACTTATCTGTGTCTTCAGTGATGTCGAGTAAAATCAATATAAGAAAATATCAAACTTAAATATTTTTGAGAGACGAGAGTGAATCGTAAATAAAGCATTCAATACTATTCATAGGAAGTCAGCAACTACTATGACTATTTCATGCTCTCTCAGACTAGTCACATCGATGTGGTTGGTGTGGAGGGAATACTATATGGTAACAATTTAGCATTCCTGCTAAGAGATCCATTTCCTGGACATATTACTCCAGGTCTTAGTGATGATGGTGTATTTCGTTTCATTTTGTCTTTAAATCTTAAGTGAGATTGCTCTCAGTATATTTCGTTAGTTTCCAAGTTCAGTCAACAGTAATTGGCGTAGTCAGCGATGCATCACGAAATGTTGTTTATGGCAGGCCTAGTGAGATTAAGTTCTATGAAGATCGCCATGTGAGGCAGTCATGTTTTCTCTAAGGTAGTGACGTTGTTTACCCGCTCTTGCCAGGATATTTTCTTGTTTTTTCTGAGCTGATTCATCAGGTAACTAAGGAGACTTTATGTTTTCGGTACAATATCCACGTTTAAACTCTGTAAAGTTGACAGCAATATTGCTTCATAAATTGTGCAGTTGACATAGAGTAACACGTACAGTTCAGAAGACGTTGTTGAAACATTCTAAATGCTGCACTTGATATCACATTTCTTTTCTCTATATCTTCTTTTGGTTGAGCATCAATGATGATTGTGCTGTTAAAATATGCAAGCTGGCTCATATTATGGAGTTCTGAACCAGAGATATTGATGGCTTGTGTGTGTGGCGCTACTTTCTTTGTGTCGATGAATATTTCATTCTTACTAGTGTTAATTTGAAGACCATATATATTTGCAGTTAGAAGACCATATATATTTACAAAGAAGTCTACTAACATCGGTTCGCTCTGCGTCTCTGTCGTAAACGACGAGGTCACTAATAGTTTTCTGAAGAGTACATTTGGTGCTTTTGTTGGGGCTTGGAATTGTGAAACATTAAACCGGTTTGGCTATATTAGCCGTTATCTATGATAGTATCTATATACTTCCCCCACAATTTTGCCATCAACAAAATAGTGTATTCTTGAATTAAGCTTTATTTTAAGCCATTTGAAACTGGAAAATTATCAGAGGATGTATATTTAAATTAACCCTAACCAAATGTTTAGTATGGAAAGTATCTTTAAATTCTGTAATGTTGTACTTAGCGGTCTTTGAATGGCACATGTTACATACATCGTTTGTCGCTAGATTCAAGATTTAAAAAAAACCCATAAAACTATAATATCATTGAAAGACAATATCAAAATGTATATAATGTATTTTCTACCATTCGGAGGAGGATGAAAATGACCAAGCCTTTACAGGATCTGCCTGACTGGTCACATAGATGGGTTGATGTTCAGTTTTAAAGTAGTCATAATCTGAAACCGGCGACAGATTTCCAAATATCCGCGTTGTTGGTGTGGTTTGCTTCATTATGATTTTAAATGAGTTGCAAGACCACTCTCGATACCATTTGTCAGTTTGGAAACTGAATCAACCGCAATTAGTACGGTAAACGATGCATATCAATATGTTATCAATCGCAGCTCTAAAGGTGATTCCGTTCGAACAAGATTTATCAAAATTCAAAAGAATTTGGTTTCACTACGACAATACCATCAGTACATTTCCATTAAATATTTCAGCTAATTCATCATGTAACCAGGTATTATTTTAATCTTTTCGGTACAGGCTTCTCGCTCCTAAATATGTAAAGTTAACAGCACTATTAGTTTTTAAATAATGCATTTGACCTGGAGTAATACATAAGTATTACTAAATGATGCACGTGTTGTCGCATTTATTTTCTAAAATATGTAAACTGCCTCATAATATGGAGTTCTTGACTAAAGATATTGATGACTTTTGTCTCAAGGGATTCTTTCTTTGTGTAAATGAATGTTGTGTTATATTGATGTTAATTTGAAGAGTATAATTCTTTGAAATGAAGACAGAGATATCTATTAAACGCTGTATGATCTCCTTATCGTGCACGAAAAAATCACGGATATCAGAAAATGGAAATTCTCTGAAAAGTATATTGACTATTTTTGGTTGAGGATTGGAATTGTAAAACTTTAAGCAGATCTACATTTGTATATGACTAAATGTACATACCATCGCCAATATCTTTTACGAAAAGAAAGCATCGAAAATAGCGTGGGTATTAGAACTTCCTCCTAATTGACACAATTTGTGACAGACATAATCAATGCGAACATATCTAATTCTGACTTTTTACTCCATAAACGAAACATATTTCCAAATACTTTTGTAAATTTTGCTTACGTCCTGATCCTTCTATGGAGCAAAATGCATGAACTGCTATTAGAATCAAGAGGAGAAAATATCAAATTGAGATAGCTTGTGTGTTAGAACAAAACCTGATTTCACAACATTTGTAACTGAGAAATGATCAATCTGCATCTTTAATGCCAACCTATCTAATTTTTAAGCACTATTGCACTGTCATTTTGAATTTGACATGGAGTAATACATTAGAGTAGTTCTAAACACGTTTTCGAATCCTTCTAAATACTGCACTTGGTTTCACATTTCTTTTCTCCATTTCTCCTCGAATATCAATAATTATTGTGTTGCTAAATTATGTAAACTGTCTCATATTATGAAGTTCTTAACTCAACATGTTGATGACTTTTGTCTCTTGAAATTCTTTCTTTGTGTCGATAAAGTTGATATTCTTACTGATGTTAATGTGGAGAGTATAATTCTTTGAAATTAAGACATAGATGTATATTAAACTCTGTAAGATCTTATGGTGAGTGGGCAAAACACTAACACCAGAAAAAAGAAATTCTCCGAAGAGTATATTGAGTGTTTTTGGTTGAGGTTTGGAATTGTAAAACTTCACGCAGATCTACATTTGAGTATGACTAAATGTACGTTCAAATATCTTTTCTGAAAAGAAAATATTGAAAATATCGTGGTTATTAGATCTTAATCTTAACTGGGAAATAATCAATACAAACCTATCAAATTCTGACTTTTTCCTCCACAAATGAAAGATATTACCAAATAGTTTTTACTTACGTCCTGTTGCATGAATGGTGGCTAATGGTTGAACTACCTCTAGAATCAAGAAGAAAAATATCAAACTGAAATATCTTTTAAACACAACAGTAAAACCTAAATGAAATATTATTTTACAAATCAAAGGTGGATTTCAGTGACTATGATCATTTCAGCTTCTCCTAGTCTAGTCACATCTGTTTGTTTGCTATTTAGTTTAAACATCTGTAGGCACATGTATGCAGTAATAACAGAAACGTAATTTCAGAGGCTAAACAGTTCAGTATCACCCCAAGATGATCCAGTTCATAAACAAATGTCACTGGATCACGTGCTTAGGCAGTACTTTGCATCACGGTTTCTTTAAATGTAAATCAAGATCTCCATTATTACCTTTTATAAGTTTGGAATTTGAGTCAACAGTAATTGGTGTGGCTGACGATGCATCTCAATATCACAGGCTTTAGGGAAATTATGTTTTGATCAAGATATTGTCAATGCTAGGCAGTTCGATGTTCTCTAGGACAATCAAATTATTTACACTCTACTGCCAGGATAAGTTTATGTCTATTCTGACCTGATTCATCATGTAATCATGGAGATTTTATGTTTTCGGAACAGTCTCCCGTTATTTTCCACTCTGTAAAGTGTAAATTTTGCATTTAATAAGTAATGTCACTGTTGTACCGTTCAGATGACATTGTTTTTTATCGTGTAGTCAGGAGGAAAGGGCTGGCATTGCCCATCACCCGTTTTCAGGGCCACCGAGACTGGTGAGAAGGAGGAAGATATCCTCAAACTGGAGACCTGGTCCGAATGCTTGCAACAGAGTGGGCTACGCCAAAGGTACCCAAGGGCCAGGTGGTGGTGCTAAACCGGGCGACAGTTTAAGTCTGCCGCCCAAGTAGGCCACGATGGGATTTTAACTTAGAATGCTGAGTCAGAACATATAATACGATTCCTTCAGTCCACCATCCTAGGCTGGTACTTTATTTATCTACCCCGAAAGGGTTAAAGGTAAGTTGATCTGGGCGGGAATTGAACTCAGAGTGCAGTGATTTGGAACGAATACCGCAAGCCATTCTATCCGACGCTCTAACGCCTCTGCCAACTCACCGCCTATAATTCTAAAGAATGCATTTTTCTGTCGCATTTCTCTTATAAGCGTTTTCATTTAGTCGAGCATAAATAATGATTGTACTGCTAATATATGTAAACTATTCCATCCTATGAAGTCCTGGACCAGGGATCTTCATCGCTTTTGTCTTTGGGGGCTCTTGTTTGTTTTGTTTCGATGAGTATTTCATTATTCTTGCTGTTAATACGAATAGCGTATTTATTTGTAATTATGACATCGACTAAACTCTGCATTTCCTCCTTATCGAGAGCGACGAGATAAATTCGTCATGGAAGAGAAGTTCTCCGAAACGTACCTAGGGTGTTTTTGGTTGAGGCTTGGTTTTGTGAAACTTTAAACAGATCTACATTTTAGTGTGACTGAATGTTTGCCATTATCTTTGATGCGATCTATTTAAAAGACATATCTTCAGCAAAATAAACAACGATAGATTAAGTATTTTCTGCAAGATAGTAAAGGGGAACAGTGACCATGATCTTTCCAGGTTCTCACATACTGGTCCCATTGATGTAGTTGAAGATCACTTTTCCTTCAGGAAAATATGGGCAGAGACAGAATTTCAATGTCAGTTCAGTATCTCCGCCAGGGGAACCTGTTCATAGGCTGATGTCTCTAAATCTTAGTGATAACACTGTGGTTTGTGTTATTGTGTCTTTTAACAGGATACGAGATTTGTCTCAATACAATTTGTCAGTTTGAAAGATGAGTCAATAGTAATTGGCGTGTTAAGTGATTCATCTCAAAATGTTCTTCATAGCATCTCAAAATGTTGTTCGTAGCATCTCAAAATATTGTTTGTAACAGGCCTACAATCAATCGTTTGATCAATATAGTGTCCGGTTTTCTAGGAAGATATTTTGCGTCTCCTGTGGGAATATTTTCATTACCGTTATTTGACGCAAAAGATATCCCCATATGAGAAATGATCATTGCAAACTTACGAAATTCTGAATTTTTTACTTTTTAAATTAAATATATTTTCAAATATTCTGTAATTTTTACTTACGTTCTCCTACCTGGGCAGGGATAAATGGAGGAGTTGCCACTAGAATCAAGAGAAGAAAATATCAAAATGTAATATTTTTGCAGACAACACCAAAGCGTAGATAAAGCGTCAAACGTGCAACATACCTCAACAGATTGTGTACTTGTTGTTTATGTCTTCTTGATGCATGTATTACACAATATGCATTGGCTACCATAACCAAGATACATTATTCTCTACAAGTCAGAGGAGGGGAGCAGACCCATGATCTTTCCAGGTTCTCACATGCTGGTTCCATCCATGTAGTGGATGGTAAGTTTGAACATGTGTACGTTGATGACTCAAAGAAAATGTAGGTGGAGACAGAATTTCAATGGGTATCAGTTCAGAATCTCCACCAGGGGAACGTGTTCATGGACTGTTGTCTGCAGATCTCAGTGATAATGCTGTGGATTGTGTCATTGTGTCTTTTCATAGAACGCAAGATTTGTCTCAATACAATTTGTCAGTTTGAAACATTAGTCCATAGCTATTGCCGTGTTAGGCGACACGCCACAAAATATTGTTCATAGCAGGCATAGGGGAGATTGTGTTCAATGATTTATATTTGTGACTGAGAAATGGTCAGAGTCTGCGTCTTCAATGCACACCTATCAAATTCTTACTCCGAAAATCATACATGAAACATTGATTTTGGAAATTGTTACATTATAAATTAACTCTTGGAAATTAAGACAGAGATATCTATTAAACTCTGCTTAAACACCTTATCATGAGCGACAAGAACACTGACATCAGGAAAGGGAAATTCTCTGAAGAGTATATTGAGTGTTTTTGGTACAGACTTGGAATCGTAAAACTTCAAGGAGAACTACATTTGGATATGACGGAATGTAGAAACCATCGCCAGCGTGGGTATTAGAACTTACCCTTAATTGACGCAATTTGTAACTGAGAAAGGACAAATGCAAATCGTGAGCGACGAGACAAATTATATTATACAAGATAAGTTCTCAGAAAAGTACATAGGTTATTTTGGGTTGAGGATTATTTTTGTAAAACATTAAACAGATCTCATTTTGGTGCAATCGAATGTAAATATCACCCACATGTCTGTCATTATGTGAGATGGAATCTATTCAAAAGATATCCCCAATCTTCACCAATAAAACAGCAATAATAGTGCATGATAGAATGAAATTTGATTTACAACATTTGTAACGAGAAATGATCAGAGTCTGCAACTTTAATGCAACCTTATCTAATCGTTACTCCCAACACCATACATGAAACATATTTCCATATAATTTTGTAATTTTTGCTTATGTCTTGATGCATATATTACGCAATATGCATTGGCTGCCATAATCAAGATACATTGTTTTCTACAAGTCAAAGAAGGAAAGCAGTGACTGATCTTTCCAGGTTCTCACATATTGGTCTCATCCATGTAATGGATGATCAGCCTGAACATAGGTACGTCGATGACTCCAGGAAAATGTAGGCGGAGACATAATTTCAATGGGTGTGCTTTCAGTATCTCCGCCAGGAGAACCTGTTCATGGACTGATGTCTCCAGATTTCATTGTTGATACTGAGTGTGTGCCATTGTGTCTTTTAATAGGACGTGAGATTTGTCTCAATACCGTTTACATTTTGGAGGATGAGTCAATAGCAATTGGCAAGTTAGGCGACAAAACTCAAAATGTTATTCATAGCAGACCTAGGGGACATAGCATTCGATGATGAAATTGTCGATCTTAAGTAGACCGGTTTGCTAGGAAGATGTATTACGTTTCCCTGCAAGTATATTTTCATTAGCGTCCTAAGCTGACTCATCATGTAAACATGAATATTTTCAGTTTTTCGTACAGTCTCTCCGTTTCCACTGTGTGAATTTGAAAGCACTATTGCACTGTCATTTTGAATATGGCATGGTTTCTTATTTCTTTTTTGCATATCTTGTTAGATTCGAGCATCAAATATTATTGTGTTGCTAAATTATGTAAATTGTCTCATACTATGGAGTTCTTGACACAAGACGTTGATGACTTTCGACTCTTGAAATTCTTTCTTTGTGTCGATAAAGTTTATTTTCTTACTGATGTCAATGTGAAGAGCATACTTCTTTCAAATTAAGACAGATATTTAATAGACTCTGTATGACCCCCTCATTATAAGCGTGCAGATAACTGACATCGGAAAAGCGATATTCTCTAAAGAGTATATTGAGTGTCTTAGGTTGGTGTTTGGAATTGTAAATCATTAAACAGATCTACATTTAGGTATGACTAAATGTACATACCATCGCAAATATCTTTTCCGAAAATATAATACCGGAAATAACGTGGGCGTTAGACCTTACCGCTAATTTACGTAATTTGGGATTGAGAAATGAACATTGTAAACTTAGGAAATTCTGATATTTTACTTCATAAATTAAACATATTTTCAATTCATTTTGTAATTTCTACTTACATCCTGTTGGATGGATGATGGTTAATGGACGAGTTATACTAGAATCAATTTTTGCATTTAGTATGTAGTGGCACGTTTTTACCATTTAGAAGACGTTGTTGAATACTTCTAAAGGATGGATTTGCTGTCGCTTTCTTTTTGTAATAGTTTCATTTAAATAATGATTGTGCTGCTACAATATATACACTGTTTCATTCTATGACGTTCTGGTCTAGAGGTCTTCATGATTTCGTATGTAGAGATTCATATTTTGCGTCGATAACTATTTATTTCTTCTTGCTGTTAATATGAATAGCGTAATAAATTTGTAGTGCATAATTCTTCGAATTTAAGACACAGATATCTATTAAATTCTATATGATCTCCTTCTCCTGAGCGACCAGAAGACTGACCTCAGAAAAGAGAAATTCTCTGAAGAGTATGTTGAGTAGTTTTACTTCAGACTTGGAATTGTAAAATTTCA
>JAOPJM010384855.1:0-11448 GCA_027124095.1 Muusoctopus leioderma | reverse complement strand
CATAAAACACTGCCTCAAAATGTCCAGTCCAACCCATGCCAGCATGGAAAAGCAGACGTAAAACTGATGATGATGATGATATATATTTGTTTCCTTTGTGGACCTGTTAGTTCCAGTATATATATATATGTATATGATCATGCTGATCCCACAAACATCCTAAATTGCATTTTTTTTTTTAAAAGCCCACTCAGCAACACACTGAAACCACTAGCTGAGAGATACACTGATTATTCTCTCTTCCATAACTACCATAATGGTTTCTGCTCCTTTAAACTAGTAAGCTGTGTACCACCTCCACCTAAGCCCAACTCAAGCACTCATGTTATCACTAATGTGTCTCATCCACAAACCCTGCACTAAACACTTTACTCAATCATTCCACATCAGAACTACAACCCTCTTGAATTCTCTCTTTGCACATTTTTCTCATAGGCATCAACTTCCAGAAGTTCAAGCTGAATATCAACCACATTAACTCCAGTTTAAGGCATGGCATGCAGCTTCAACTAAATATTTTTTTTAAAAGTCAGATAAAAGAACTGAAGGTAGTCAGTCAGTGTATCTTGTCACCAATCACCAATATTACATTGTGTCTACAACCGAAAACACTGAACACTTGCTGACCCAGTTCACCTATATTTAAATAATTACAATTAATTAAACAGTGGAAGCACTGTATAATGAATATACATTCATTAGTCTGTGGTGATGACTTTAAATCTTTATATGGCCTTATGTCATGATAGTAGCATTCAAATTGCAACCCCCGTTTAACAAATTCTAATACTACCATGAAACAAAAAGAATGACTACATTGAGCTCTTCACTTTCCATTCCTCTCTAAATATATTTTCTGCTTCATTAAATGTTCATCTTCCCATTACTCTTGTTTTTGGTTTTGTTGGGTTTTTTTATCTATTTTATAACTATTTATTTTGTTATGCTTCCATGGTTTTAGAAATTTGAATATTTTCAGAGTGTTAGATGTATATCTTTTAGAGTTGAATGCCTTTCCAACTACTAACCATTCAAATTCGAAAAACAAATCACTGAGGTCAATTACTCAGAGATGCCATCTGCATGAAAAATAGTTTTTTTTTGTTTTTTTAAAAATGACAGAGGAGGAAGAGCAACACCATGACATTTTCCAGAGCCTCTGGTGGGAGGAATGAAGGAAGTTATCCTCAGACTAGGGAACTAACCCGAATGTTTGCAACAGAGTGGACTCCACTAAAGGCATCCAAGAGTTAAGTGGCAGTGTAAAACCAGGCAACAGTTTCAGCATATTTAATGTAGTGAGTATTAAAAATTTTAATTTAAACTACTTATACAGAGAAGAAAAAACAGTTTGATGTCTAAAATTATTAGTCATTGAGCTAAAGTTGTCTTTTCCTCACTGCATAAGTATTTTTAATTAAAAACTTTTAATATTCATTACATTAGATATGCTAAAAATAACTATTCAAATGTGAAGTAGGAAGAAATGAAAACCAGTGTCATCCAAGCAAAGTTATATACCTTTTCTTGGAACAGCACAATGACTGACATAATATATGAACCCATTACCTCATTGGTCAGTAATCCAGAATTTTAACCTCACAAGTAGAAATAAAATGGCTAAGTGGATATGGTATAATAAGTTTGGAATTGTGCATTTGGATCATACACTTCATTCTAAACACCACAATTCCCTTTACTGTCAGGCAGTAGGTGCCAGATCATCCAGGAATGTCACCCAAGAAACCAGTACCAACTCCATGAGCAGATTTATCTCTTATCCACTTTATGCAATAGAATCAGAGCTAAACACCAGACCTTCCAATCCTCTCACAGATTAGGAGACATTTCGACTATACTTTACCTAAAAGTCTCTGCTTTACCCATATTAGAATAGTCTACGAGATGCTACAAATCATAGTTAACAAAACAAAAGAGAAGACTGCACTAGTTCATTATGATCTATAGAAAACTGATTAGATAAGACTATGAAATAGTGGTAAATGGCTTTACAAGAAAAAATGACATGATAATTATATGTCACCATACAGCAGGTGAACTAATCAATTCAGTACATCTAAATTTATATGATTAAAACATATTTAGTTATACTGTAAAATGGTTTAGTAGTTATAATCTATAGTTGTTGGCAAAGAAATATTGACAATGAAACAAGTGGTGTTGAGCTATTGTAGTGGATTGAGAAACAACTACATACCAATCTGCAAGAGTCAGTGGTAACGAGACACAAGGTCAACAGCTTAACTTGACCAGGTCTTCGAAAAATCCAGGGAAGGAGTGGGGCAGTTGAGCCCGAGAGTCAGCTAGTCACTGTTTTGCCACAAGTTATGTAGAACTACAGATAAATCAACTGTAAGACTAAGTTTTAATTTAATCAGCTTGTTGCTGTTTAGTTCTAGATCAACCTTGATCAAGCAGACTAAATTCCAGCCATGATCACCCCATCTGGAATACCTTTAATCATCGGTTTGCTTGATCAGGGTTGACCTGAGGCTAAGGTGAAGGTGTTGAGTTCAACTTATTGGATAATAAAGTAAATACTTTATTCATGTATCTAGAACAAGCCAGCATAGTGCAGCCCATCTCTCGCTAAGCTATAACCACAGGGGGAGTTGAAGTCAGCATTGCAAGCTAACAAAATACTTGTCAGTTTTACAGTACCAGTGAAACAGCCAGTCTATACCTGAACACCAACAAGACCAAGATAATGGTTGTGGGGTCCAATGAGTGCCCAGTGATTCAGGTCTTCAGCCAGGTGATTGAGATAGTTGAAAAATTCAAATAGCTGAGTGTCTATATCTATAGCAACTGCCACAAGGAAATCCACTAGACTGAGTATGGGACACTCAGCAATAGGCAGTCTGACCAAAGTGTGGAAAGATCACGACATATCTCGTGAGACAAAGGTACAAGCAGTGATGCCACTGGTCTTCTCAGTGGCTCTGTATGGCTACAAAATGCTGAGCAACAGCGCAAAGTCAGCAACTTTGAGTTGTGGTACTGGCGCCATATGCTATGGATCCGTTGATAGCCTGCAAGACCAACGCAAAGATCCTAGACCAAGTAGGCAATCCTCTCAGCCTGTTAAATACTGTGCACAAGCATAAACTAATATATTTCAGTCATAATTGCAGCCAGTCATTTGACAGTCTTGAACGACCCATCATGTTTGGTACGATCCTAGGCAAGCGTCAACATGAGGGACCACATCGGCAGTGGGCTGATGATGTAGAACAGTGGATGGGCAATCAACCTATACCCACCAGCTGAGAACTGCACAAAACCAATCACAGTGGTGAACGCTTATCAAGTCAGTCACCAGAGGTTGTTCGTTGGCCTGATGGCGCAAGGAGGAGGAGGAGGAGGAGGAGTAAAGGGATATGAGCCACTAACTTTTTGGCTGGTAATCTGGCATCGACTTAGACAGCTGTGATTCTCTATTGAAATAGTACCAGATAAATCAAAGATCAATAAATATGAAGTTGTAAATATAAAATAATCTAACCTGCATTGTTTTAGACATATACACAATACTACTACATATCATTTTCAATTAAAAGCCAGACATATCGTGCAGGTGAAAAGTCTGGTTGAGTTAGAGTTCCTGGACAATACACTTCCAATTATGATTAGGTAAACTAAATGTGGCTCTAACAAAAAATAGAACAAGATTTTTGTGGTGCATGTGCAAGTGCAGTTGTTTGTCTAGTGTTTGCTTTACTTCATTCATAACCGATCTTCCAAACAAACCAAGGCAACTAAGTTTCCATTGGTTTTTCACATTGCTAGTACTATCTGTCCGTCGCAACTCCTGGCAGAAGTGTCACCATTTTTTTCGATGACAGGAAGTAGGATTTGAACACAGAATGCACAGAGCCGGAATAGATACCGCAAGGGATCTCATCTGATAATCTAACAATTCCGCCAATCCACCGCCCTGGACCGTTACTTTATTTATCAACCCTGAAAGGATAAAAAGTAAAGTTGACCGTGGCGGGATTTGAACTCAGAGCACAGAGAGTCTGAATAAATACTGCAAAGTATTCTAACCAATGCCCGTTTGCCAGTTTGCTGCAAAATCTAGTGGAAGTGGAAAATTTTTTGTTAAATATAATGAAATAGAGGAGAGTTAAACAGACTAAAAGTACAAGTTCTTTAAGTTAAATAAGAATGCTTTATTATTCAACATTCCTACATGACATCAGAAATGTGTAGGGGTGGGGTATAGATAACTCAACTGATAGAAGTACTTGTTTATTTTATCGAGCCAAAAGGAATAAAAACAAGTCAATCCCAATAGAGGCACACATTTAAGTACTGTAAATCATTTAGTCCAGTGTTCTGCCATTTCTGTACCCAACCTTGTTTTATACATTATCTTTACTCAGCATCACCAACAACATTACTAATACATCTAGTTTTAACAAGACAAGGCCCTGTGGTGATGTTGATGCTTAACCTCAGGTCACCTCTGATTGAGCAGACCTATGATCAATGGCTTCCCAGCTGTGACCACCCTGTTTTGTTTTAAGGATTAGTGTACTTAGGATCACATTATTTAATATGTCCTTCCTTTTCTTATAGTAGGGTGTTTGAGGGCGATTTGGCTTCTATTTCTAGCAGGTCGAGCAACCAACTAGAGGCACCTTCATTGGTTCGACAAATACATTATTTAGGAGAGGGGAAATGAAATGGTGACATTCATTTTCTCAATGACAGCCGTGTAAGTGAGGTGACTTGGCTTTCAACCAGGAACTGTACACTAACATATGTCTGGTATTTATTTATTGGCTCTAGAGGGATGAAGAGCAAAGTCAACCCTCCTGGAAGGATTTCAACACAGAATTAACAACATTCTGTCATTTCAGCCAACTTCCTATCATAAGTTAGGAAAATGATTCTGCACTACTACCATAATTTCCTCATCTAACAAAACAAGTTAGATACCAGTTTTCATCAGGCTCTTTTTTTGTTGTTGATGTTTAGCTCCAGATTAACACTAAATCAAGTAGAACTATGATCAAAGGTGTTCCAACTGTAAGCATCCTGTCCTTTTTTCTTTACAGTGTATCATCATTTTACATCCGCTTTTCCATGCTTACATGGATTGGTTTCTCCATGCTGACGGGTCGCCATGGTCCAAGTCAGTTCTTATTTGGAGTTACTGTTCTCCTAGACAGGTTGGAGACCACATCTCACATACACCTATTTTTTTTACATGGTTTCTACAGCTGAATAACCTTCCTTATGCCAACCACTTTGCAGAGTGAACTGGGTGCATTTTATTATAGCACCAGCACTAGAGAGGTTGCCCCCTGGCAAGACTAAAAAGTCCTCTCTACCCTAAGTTGTCACCATTCGTTCAAGGCAACATGACCAAAACAGAGTAATAGGAGGGAGAGGGTAATAGAGGAGGGGGTAATGGAAGAAAGACAGTGATAGACAGCTACATGTTGGTAAGGAGATTGAATAGAAAAACATCATGAGTAGTGTGATGGGGAAAGAGTGTGATAGGAATACAGGGCGATGAAAGAAGGAGTAATGTAAGTGAGAGTGATTGATGTCAACAATGAGTGAAAATGGAGGGAGAGAGAAAGTGAGCGACTGGTAGGAATAAAGATGGATAATTGGAAGAGAATGCTGGATATCAATTATGAGTGATAAGGAAGGGATAATAATGGGGGGGGGTGATGGCTAGCAATAAAGAAGGATGAGGGTGGGGGGGATTGAATATGGACAGATTCAATGTCATCTCTCATTTATACAGGCGGAGTGATGGGAGAAAAATAGAGTGATAGTGGAAGGGGGAGCATAGTGGCAAGAGAGAGGGTGAGTGGGAGACTTAACATGAACATAATAAATGAGAGAAACCCAAATGTAGATATCATACATCCCAACCTCCATGACCACCACCATTTTTACGTCCATTTTACCATGCTTGCATATATTGGGCAGGTCTTCTCCAGCACAGCATTTTGCCACTCATTGCAGTCATTTGTCATCTACTTCATGAGGTTCAGCCTCTTCTTCACATGTCTTCTCGGGTCTACCTCTTCCATACCCTTTGAATGCTTTGCACTTCATACAACCGACATCCTCCATACACATCACATACTTGTGTCAACAGAGTCTTCTCTCTTGCACCACAATAGTCTAGGACCACATTATCCAATATGTCCTTCCTTTTCCTTAAGACAGTAGAGAGTGCTTTGAGAGAAATGTGGCTGTTATTTCTTGCAGATCAATCAACATGATGCTTACTTGTTTGTTTGATGGCTCGAGTACCAGCTATGCTATCTGAGAAATTATTGAATCTATGACTCAAGGAAACCTTTACAGAGTCGTTCAACCTACTAGAAATAGCTAAATCTTTCTCAAATCACATCCAACAATCTTAAAAAAGTAAAGGACAGATTAAGTAATGTAGTCTTAGATACCTAAAAAAGAACATAATGGTCACAGCTGAAATACCTTTATTCAGAGGTTATCTGCTTGATCAGGGCTGACCAAAGGCTAAACAACAACTACCAAATCTAGAATGTCCAAATTTTTTTATAAATGATCACTAAAAATAAAAATTTGTTTTTCAAAATTTGGCAATTTTATTAAATTATTTGAATATAAAGTATGTAGACCAGTTGTCCATATGCTGGGAAGGCTATGGCTGATTAAACATAAAATCAGTCACATCATCATCACTCATCCTAATTTTACATCCACATTTCCATGTTGAAGGCATGTGGCCAAGTGGTTAGGCGATTGGTCTCGCAATCATAAGGATGTTGGTTTGATTCCCAGACTGGGCAGCGCATTGTGTCCTTGAGCAAGGCCTTTAATTTATGTTGCTCCAGTCCACTCAGCTTAAAAATGAGTACCAGCAGTTGCTGGAGATTAGCCCTGTGATGGACTGGCGTCCCATTCAGGAGGTGTCTTGCACTCTTAGCCGCTTAACGCCACAGAAACTGAGATAAGCTCAGGCTCTAATGAGCCCATATAAAAAAAAAAGGGCTTGAGAAAGACTAACTAACTTAACTTTCTATGCTGGCATGGGCTGGACAGGTTTTCTGAAGCAGTGTTTTACGGTTGGATGCTCTTCCTGTTGTCAGCCCTTTTAGTTGCCTCTTACGACACACACGTAGGGACACAGTGTACCTATTCTAAAACTGAGATACACAAGGATGCAATAGAAATACAGCCACACACCGATACATAATACAATTCATTTCTGATATTAGTGGCTATAATAGTTTGCTAAAGGAAAATACATTCAAATACTGACTATATTTGTACAGAAAAATTTCCTTTGTTTCGCCCCCCAAGTCAACACTGATCGAGCAGACTTATGATGAAAGGTGTTCCAGCCATGAGCATCCCATCCTTTTGTATATCTGGAACTACATAATCCAATGTGTCCTTCCTTTTTGAAGACAGCTGGGTGTGATGAGGGAAATTTGGTTGATATTTCTAGCAGGTCAATCTGCCTAGTTGGCTTGAAAACCTTCCTTTTGTTACATTTAGTAGCGATTTGGTTAATATGGGGTTAAATATTTCTTCAACTATGTAATGGAAAAAATTTAGTAATTATGTAAATGTAAATCAAATTTAAACCTACTGGTTTCTTTTGATTAAGTACAAAGCCAATTTTTACAGGAAAAGGTGCCGCTAACAGAATCAACCCAGGATATTATTAGTATTTCTACTATCCATGCTTAAATAATAAAAGCAGGTGACTCTAGAAGGATTTCAACTTGGAATGAAGAGGAACAAAACTGTTTTTAATCTCTGGCAGTAATGAAATACCAGAAATGGGTTGAATCAATTGACAATATCTCCCATACTCTAAAAACATTTTGGTAAGTCCAAAACAATTATAGATATATCCCCACACACATACATACATCAATACATTCATACCATCATGAGAGAAATAGAAAGGTAAACAGTTAATTAAAAAGGTAACAGCTGAATAGAAAACAGGTTTTCTATTGATGAGAAAATATATTTTGCAAATTATAATCAACTAATAACTAGCAATGTCATTAATATGTACATATCCAATCCATCTATCTTGATTATATACAATATAACCCTATCTATCTAGGTTTCTTTCTCCATACCACTACATACTTCCTCAATACAAGACTATTTAAGTGAGGGGAAAAAAACTCCTTAGTTTCTGGTAAATAACACTCACCAGACCAGGCACACCACCAAGACATTGTATAAACACCCACCCACCCACCATATAACACACCACCACCACCACCACCACCACACAAACATTATATATGCAATCCCACCCATCATATAAACGATGTGAACCATGACTGCGACAGAAACAGGCAGGTTGCATTGTCGGCCAAGATTGACGCGAGTTGGGACAAAGAAGGTTTATGAATGAATGAATGAATAATATTTCTAAGAGTACTATGATATACATACTATTGTGAATGCCTCTAAATTCTTAATGAAGTTGGTGTTTGGAACATAACTTAATTAAAAGTTCTTATGTAAAATTATAGTGGAAGGTTTGAATTTAACTATGAACACTTCAAAACAAATCGTTTTTTATAATAGAAACAGGAGTGGTTTCAGGCAAGTTGTTATCAAAAGGGTTAAAGCTTCAAGTTGATCCTGCTCAAGCAGACTTATGATCAAAAGCATTCAGGCCATGACTATCCCATTTTCTTTCCAGACAGTGTATCTAGGACTATATTTATTGAATGTGTTCTCACTTCTTTAAAAAAAAAAAAAGGGTAGGGTGTGATTCAATGGAAATTTGGTTACTATTTCCAGTAGGTAGAACGACTGTAGTACAAGAGTGGGAAAGTTCTCACCTGCATTCAAATTTGAAACCACCTGCTGACAAAGTGCCTAAAACCCCATATGAAAATAACAGTTTAAGCCTTAAGACCAAGACAATAATTTAATAGAAGTTGCATCCATGAATTTGTAAACTTAAAGATTCATTATTTTTCTCAGTACGCAACCATGTGGTTTTGGGTTCAGTCCCACTGTGTGGCACCTTGGGTAAGTGTCTTCTACTATAGCCTCGGGCCGACCAATGCCCTGCGAGTGAAATTAACAGACAGAAACTATGCAGAAGCCTGTCATGCATCGATGTATGTATGCATGTATGCATGTATTGATGTATGTATGTGTGTGTGTGCATGCACCTGTCATCGCTGGACACCGTTAATCGATCGGTTAGTGAGTTTGCTTACATCTCCAAATAACAAAATGCCCAGCTGTTCGGTGGTAGGATTCCCATACTAAAATCAGTATGGTTGATGACAGGAAGGGTATCCGACCGTAAAATGCTACCTCAAGAAATTTCCGTCCAACCCATGATGATGACGAGATGTTCCCCCACAGGTTCTTACACACTTGCAATTCATCCTTGGTACTGAAAAGGTTCCCTCACCCCTGGTGTAAATACTTCCTCATCTCTATCCATGTAAGCACATTGAGTATCTTGGAGTTTTTATTAATAAAGGCTTAAAATAGAATAAACAGATCAATCTGACATAATACTCTAGTTACTATGTATGGGGGTTTACTTCATTCCCATATACCTTATCAATGTCAAATATGGAGGTTTAACCACAAAAATCTATAAATAAATAAAAAGAGTGACTTAACAATATTCAAAAGATAAACATTAGAATTAATAAAATTTAAAATGCCTTCCCACTTCAACCAAATCCATTTGCGTATCAAAAGATCTTAAAATTCACTGAAAATATATGGCCAATGTATATAATACTAACAATAAGTACCTGGCATTATTCAGGCAAGCAATATTATGAGAAACAGAGAGAAAATAATAAAATAAGTAAGGCTGGTGGGGAAAAAATATATAAGAACTATAATATAATAACTACAGTTGAAATAAGATGTAGTTTCAGTATGCTTTACAAATGTGTTTGTGTTGGAAAATATATCTAACAGGTGAGAGCATGTGTGTGCGTTTGTGAAGCGATAAAAAACAGTGAAAGAGAAAATTGATATAACCAAGCCCTTACAGAAAATGATAGAATTATAACATAATAATCATAGTTAAAATACAAAATATTATCATGATATAATTCCAGTGGATGAATCTGTGCATATCTGATTCGATGCACCAGGAACAGTTTCAAATGTGTATAGTATCCCACACATCACTACAGTGTCCATTGTATATAAGCAATTTCATGTTTACAATTCTTGAAAGTAAAAAAAAAAAATTTTTTAAATTGTCCAGTAGCAATGTTTCAGCTCTGGGAGTTCAACAAGTAATAACAAATAGACACCCAACCTATTTTACTTCTAAGATATATAATCTTAAGTATATCTTAACAAGAATGTTCTACCTCAACCCCAAAATACCTCTCTTAGATATAGTAATTCTTCTCACATTACAAGTAGGATCTTTATCCATCTACATGCAAATGCTAAGTCATATGAGAAATCCATTATAACTAACCAGTTCATTGCATTATTCCCAGATATATATATATTATTCTAGACAAAAGTATTATATATATTCCATTTATTAAAACAATGACTAAGCAAAGTCTATCATCTTAATGATTACAGTGCTTAGTTAACCCAAGATAAAGTTACAGAACATTTATGCTATTAGAAACCATTTTCACAAGGAATCTTGGAAAACGGTTCTATTCAGAAAATGCAATAAGTTCTCAAATACAAAATCTATTTTGTGAACTTTACTGAACTGATTTTTGCTGACACATCATCATCAATATTTTCCTCGGACTTTAGCGATATTTATCAGATAAGTTTATAATAATTTTGGGGACATGAACACTTTCTTAATTCACAGTACTTATTTTTTTAATTTAATGGTTGAGTTTGGTGGAAGAGACTGTGCCCATGGACTTTGCAGGCCCTCCAAAACTAATAGAATCAACAATATTGTTCTTGAACAACTGCAAATTGACATTTGCCAGAAAAACAAGAGCAGAGATTCCAGCAGGCTAACAGGGGATGGGGAAGTGGTTATTGCTGGGCCAGGGAACAATATGGGTGACAAGAAAAGGAGACAGTGAGTCATGGAGAGGGCAAAGTGGTTTGTTCTGGATAGGGAAACAATATGGGTGAAAAGAGCAGAGACGAGCCAGCTCCCAGGAGCAGAGACTACTGTGACAATAGTAGTAAAAGAGTGAGGAGACAGCACAACTGTGGACCAGAAGTTGGAGTGTCAGTGAGTGATTTTATGTCAATCAGTCGAGTGGCCTTTTTGGGAATGTGATCTAGGATGTTTATGTTCATCATCATCGCTTTTTACGTCTGTTTTTCCATGCTAGCATGGGTTGGACAGAGAGAGTTATTGAGGCAGAATTAATACGGTCGGATGCTTTTCCTGTCACCAACACTGATCACCAAACGGCCGGACGTCTGTTTATGAGGAACCACAACAAA
>JAOPJM010384752.1:0-11452 GCA_027124095.1 Muusoctopus leioderma | reverse complement strand
GACCTCTGGACCAAGTTTCAGCTTTATAGTATTTTTTTCCGGGTTAAGGTGTTTTTTTGCCTAATTCTCTTCTACTATATAGTCGATTATGTGAAACACTAATTGTTGACTGGTACTTATTTTACTGACCTCAGAAGGATGAAAAATAAAGCTGACCTCAGTAGAACTTGAACTCAGAATGCAAAGAGTTGTAAAGAAAATACCAAAAGGTATTTTACCAGATGCTCTACCGATCCTGTCAGGAAAAAATATAATACAGCAGTCTCACATACGTAATATATTGAGTTGAAAATATTTTATCAAAGAATTATCCAAGCAATTATTAGACAGAAACTCCCTCTAGGAGAGTTTAAAAATCTAAAAATTAAGGGAGATAACTACAATAAGATCAGTTGATCGAATTGTTAAATGGTATGTGGATAGTTGATCGAAAACAATAGGAATATAATTTATAGAAAACAGTTGACTGAAAGAAACTACAAAGTAATAATTGATTGGATCAAAAATTAATCAAATTATAGCAAATATCAAAATAACTTCTTTTTAAAAAGGTTCTATCACGTTTATTCATATAATTTTTTTTATTAAAATGTTATACTATATGTGTGTGCATGCACGTATGTTACGTCTATAGTTTTTTTAAAAGTGTAGTTTATGTTAGAAAAACGTTATATTATAATTTTACAGAGAAAGAAAAAATAGAGAGAAGGCGACAAACAACACATTTATATACTATAACATTTTTTTTTTAATTATATAAATAAACATTAAATTGACCACAACTCTGGCCACATTTTTTCCGTCTTAGGTTTGTATTTGTAAAGTGTCTTATTTAATTTAATTTAATGTTTATTTATGATCGAAAATCTTAACTGCTCACTTAGTCATCTTTTAATGATAACGTTTTTCCAACAAACTACACCGTTTTTTTAGACTGCAAATATAAACATGACACACATAAACTTAGTTTAATATTTTAATAAAAATAAAGCCTATTTTAATAAAACGTGACAATTTCTATTTTTCTAAAGTTTTACTATGTTAATATTTGCTATAATTCAATTAATTGTTGATTCGAACAGCTGTTACTTTGATCAATTGTTTTCTCGGTCAACTGTTTTCGATAAATTGTTTTTCGATGAAGTATTTGATAAATTGAGACACCTAACCATTTTAACCCTTTTGATACCAACCTGCCTGAAACTGCCCTGTTTCTATGATAACATTTGTTTTAAAGTGTTCATATTTAAATTTAAACCTATTATGATTTCATGTAAGAACTTTATGTTATGTTCTAAATACCAACTTAAGAAAGTTAGTTTATTTTAATATATCCCTCCAAATTCTTAATTTTCGAAATTAATTGAAAATCATAGGCAGTGTATTTCATTAGAAATATGGTAATGAAAGGGTTAAATACTAGCAAAAATGGAACAAAGACAAGGACAACAATAACAACAGAAGTAACAACAAAAGAGAAGACATTTTGATTTTTATCTTTTATTTTTATTTATTTCTGGTAGGCCTCAATAATGGCCTACATCAGTTTAACCAATCCTCTAGGGATGAAGATGGGACCACTTTACAAGACATTAGAAAGTCTACATGTGAGCAGAAAAAAAAAAAGAAATTTATTTGGAATATTAAAAAAAAAACAACAGAAGGTAAACATTTTAACAACCATCGACTTTAGCCATATGGTTGAGAAGGTCAACCACTCTGCAGCTGTAACCAAATTCATTGTCATACCTGGAAAGAAACAAATAAAAAGTATTTTTATTATCCTGAAAATATTAATTCTCAAATATTTTTAGGCATCCTCTTCTATTAAGTGGAGCCACAATAAAATGCACCCAGTACATTCTGTAAAGTGGTTGGTAATCCAACGAAGACAACATAGGGTAGAGAAAACTCTTTAGTCGTGTTGTGGACATCACACTAGTGTTGGTGCCACGATAAAATGCACCCAGTACACTAAAGTGGTTGGCAATCGAACGGAAACATAGGGTAGAGAGGGCTCTTTAGTTTGTGTCATGAACATGACAACTATTCTAGTGTTGGTGCCACGATAAAATGCATCCAGTACACTGTAAAGTGTTGGGGATAGGAAGAGCATCCAGCCATAGAATCCAAGCCAAATGAAATGTATGAGCAAGATGTTGGCAGACGACCCATCTAGGACAGTAGTGGGTCCAGTGGACAAAAATCACCCGGTAAAATGATGATTAGAAATCATTGTTATTAAAATAATGTTTGTCCACCCAGCCATTCGTTCATATACAAGCTATATGCCAGATCAATTTCATAAAAAGTCACAAATTTTTTTTTAAAGTAGTGGATTGTGTTAGAAAATGAAATTCTTTTTAACTCTTAACATTCTGTATGACACGGTTCCACACGATACCACATCAAATTAATATGAATCACCGAAATATATATATATGGTAGAACTGAACTATTTTTGTCTGAAAATGCCCCAAGTATCCGTTTCTTACCTACAAATTTTATAATAAATAATTGACAAAAAGCCCATTTTTAAGCATTTTCTGCTCAATCATTACTGGACTTAGAAAATTTTCTACAGGATGTAAGAGTTAAGTAAATTATTAATAAATAAGGATTCCCTGTAGCTCGGTTCTAATTTACTCATGTGATAATTTAATATATTCAATAGGATTCTTATTTTCAGAAATTAAAATTTTTAGGTAGCAGGTAACCCAAATTTAAAAAAAAAAAAAAAAAGATAGGATGCAGTACTGAAAAGTGGTTTAGTAATCCACTACTTGTAGTCCAATCTGGCAAAGCCTGAGGCTATGTAAAATATACAGGGGAGGTAACTATAATTGGTAAATAAAAACCAAAGTGCAAGGGGGAACACGTGGAGGTCTTCCGCATCGGTAAATTTAAAATAAGTTCATATGGCTCGGGAAACTTATTAAAACATGCAGACTTCATTAGCTTTTTATAATTGAGCTGAAACAAAATTGTTTTTTTATTTTAATTTTTTTTTCTTTCTTTTTTAGTGAAACATTCTTTCAAGGCCATGTTTAAGTATATTCTTACGGGCCAGACAGCTATGCAGTGTCTCGGAAGAGGGACATGATATCGAATGTACTATAGTAAATTGTCTCGACCTCAGACCGCTCTGTCGTCCAGAAGGCTGCCTTCGTCTCAAATGAAAAACTGAGGAGGATACAAAGTAACTTTTCTAAGGATCGCTTAACTTTAAAGTGAACAACTGTATTTGTACTCTATACTAATTAGATAATTAGTGTCCAGGTGTTAAGTTGGCGAGCCGGACAAAAATCCTTCGCGGGCTGGATGTGGCCGACCCCTGGTGTAGTAGATAAAATTGTCCCAGTACTTTTATTATTTATTTTTTATCGACTCGGAAGAAATGCATGGCAAAGTGGACTTCATTAGCACGAGTACAACAAAGGTATATAGCTAAATATTGTAAGACATTTTACTCCAACACTGTTTTTACCACTCATTACATCATCATCATCACATCTTTTTCATGCTGGCATGGGTTGGATGAGGTTTTTGGAGGCAGTATTCTATGGCCAGATGCCCTTCCTGGTGCCAACCCTTATTTTCTTAAGTATGGGACTTATTCCACTGATCTTCACCTGTTGAACTGCTAAGCTGTGGGACCTATTGTTTATGTGGGACATAAACAAACGAAACCAGTTGCTTGAGAGATAACATGAAAGATATACACAGACAAGCACACACATTATATATATACATATATATATAACGGGCTTCTACAGTTTCCGTCTACCAAATTTCACTCACAAGGCATTGGTCAGCCGAAGGTTATAGTTGAAGGCACTTGCCCAAGGTTATAGTTGAAGGCACTTGCCCAAGGTTATAGTTGAAGGCACTTGCCCAAAGTGTCACACAGTGTGATCAAACCTGAAACAACGTGGTTGCGAAGCAAACTTCTTAAATTATAATTCCTAACTTTAGTACAAAACCAGAAAATGGACGTAGTCATTTGAATGAACCACAATATATTAGTGGTACTACTTATTTTATTAACCCAAGAGGGATGCACAGCCCAAAAGGCCTAAAGTCCCAAAGTCATCAACCCTGCGGAATATAAAGGGACGGAACTGAACACACAGCAAGACCGCTCCGCCGCCACCACCAGTTTAATAATAATGTTCACTTACCAAGCAACAAGTTTAACAAATGTTGGACTGAGCTGAATACCAGCAGATGCATCAAAGATGCTGCTCCTTTCGTCAGACAAGAAGTCGGTAGAGACAACGGCATCTTCAGTGTAACCAAAGATTCCTTTCATCTCATTCTCAGAGGCATTTTTAATAGCAGCTTTGATTTCATCATAGGTTGTCTGGAAATAAAAAAGGACATTTTTTTTTGTTATTTCAAATATAAACTTTAATACAAAAGCTAAAATAATATCAATTGATTTTAAATAGACACAAAACATGTATTCTACAAGGAAATAATCTTTTGCCAATCATGCCATTGCTTTTAAGTGTATAATAAATGTGGTTGAATAGCTGTAAGCAGAAATCGTAACTAGATCACAAGATGTGGCCCCACTAGGGGATTATTATATTGACAACCTCACTTTAAAATATATATTAAAAAAATAATCACGAAATAAAAATACTAAAACCTTTTCTTTTATTTTTCTGGTGGATGAATAGGGAAATATGAAATTGCTTCGTTTCGGAGAAAACAAGAACTTGTCTCCGACAAATATCTTTCAATTAAAATTGAATGTATATACATACATACGACTGGATGTACATACATACATACGACTGGATGTACATACATACATACATACGACTGGATGTACATACATATGACTGGATGTACATACATACGACTGGATGTACATACATACATACGACTGGATGTACATACATACATATGATTGGATGTACATGCATATATGATTGGATGTATATACATATATGATTGGATGTATATACATATATGATTGGATGTATATACATATATGATTGGATGTATATATATATATATGATTGGATGTACATACATACATATGACTGGATGTACATACATACGTCTGGATGTACATACATACGTCTGGATGTACATACATACATACGACTGGATGTACATACATACATACGATTGGATGTACATACATATGATTGGATGTATATACATATATGATTGGATGTATATATATATATATGATTGGATGTACATACATACATGACTGGATGTACATACATATATGATTGGATGTATATACATATATGATTGGATGTATATATATATATATATATGATTGGATGTACATACATATATATGATTGGATGTATATATATATATATATGATTGGATGTACATACACATGATTGGATGTATATACATCCAATTGTAATTACACACACGTCTTACCACAACATCAAATGATCATAAAATAACCTACCTCTTTAGCCAACCTGCATGTAAGATCAACAACGGACACATCAGGTGTTGGGACTCTAAAGGCCATACCAGTCAGTTTTCTGGAAAAATAAGGTAAAATAAAAGGAGCCGATTTATTTTCATTCTAGATCAAATTCAACAAAATCCCCTCATATATTCAAACATATATTACATACTTTATAAAATATAGAATTATTAAATGCAGATGTTGATGAAATGAGAATAAAAGCATCCATTTACTACAGTGGCTTTAACCAATAGAATAGAAATCCCATTCCAAGATCAAATTTTTTTTTTTTTTTTTAGATCCTGTTAATTCATAAGTGAATAGTTAAGTAAATTCATTTATTGTACACAAATCATTGAGTATTTAGTACACAGCTGGCTACTCTGCCTTTTCAAAGGCCAGACAGGCCAAGCATGATGTAAGTTTGAGTAAGTTTTAGCATGATTAATAAATGGACTGAAACTGTCCTGTAGAATATGATTCCACATGGCACCATATCGTCAAATTGAAATGAATCATTGAACTATATATAATATAAAAGCAATTATGATATCACTTTTATGCCCATTTTTCCTACCATATCAGCGAAATGGAACTTTTTCTTAAGTTATGTTCCAAACACCAACTTAACGAGAAAGTTATTTTACTAAATATCTGCAAATTCTTGATTATTTTCAAAATTAATTGGAAAATTATAGACAGTGCATTTTATTAGAAATATGGTAACCAAAGGGTTAAAAAACAATAAACGCACCCGTTCAGCTCTGGGATGACTTTACCAACAGCCTTAGCAGCACCAGTCGATGAAGGGATGATGTTGCAGGCAGCAGTTCTGCCACCACGCCAATCCTGAAACAAGAAATTATTAAATTAATTATAAAATGTTCACAATATACAGATACTAAAATGTGGGCAATGATTTCTCTAAACTAGTCATTGGGCTAATTTTTAACGAGATGTAATTAATAAAATCAAATGAAACGCATTACTGGTAGTTTATCAGCAGCAGGAGAGTGAAAAGTAACCAAGTTTACCCCGATGAGATTTGAACTAAGAGCAGTGAGGTAGATAAAAACTAAATAGTGTAAAACATGAAATCTGGTTCACTAGTATCTGAACCAAATCTACAGCCCTAACAATTCAGATATTAATGTCAAATTTAGAATTAATTCTTAAAGAGACTAAAATCGAAGTTAAATTAGTGACACCATTTCACTATCACAGGATATAAGATAACTAAATGAAACCATTCCAAAAGAGAATGATGATCAGAGATGACTTAGGGTAGAGGGGGGCCTCTTTAGTGGTGTCGTGGACATATGACAACTTCTCTAGTGTTGGTGCCACGATAAAATGCCCCGAGTACACTCTAAAGTGGCTGGTGATAGGAAGGGCATCCAGCCATAGAAACCATGCCAAATGAAACGTACGAGCAAGACATGGTCCCCTAACCTGTCTAGGAGGGTGGTGACTCCAAATAGGAGCCGACTCAGGCCAAAATCACCTGTCCAACCCATACCAGCACAGAAAGCAGATGTAAAATGATGAATTCAGTGCCAAATTAGAGAGAATTTGCTGAAGTAACCCAAACAAATATTCAAATATTTGCAAGTGAACTGGAGCAACTATTGCTATTTAGCCTCACCCCTATATGGATGCACAGGACCCTGTACTTCACACTTAACCTACAACTGACTGAATTCCTATCCACATTTCCATTAAAAGATTACAAAGTTTGCACCTCAGTAACAATGGACAACAAAGAATCGACAACCTAGAGGAGGGGACAAAGATTGGTAACATGGTGTCATGAAAACAACCAGGTACTGAACACCAACACAAGACCAAAGAACTCATTGTGAACAACAATAAACAGTTGAATGAAGGGAGTGGGGGTAATGTGGAAAGGGTTCTGCAACACTAGCTTCCTTTGTGTCTAAGATCTCACATGATCCTACATATGCCTTGGTAAAGAATAGTAAGCACTGTCTATACTACCTTTAGCCATTAAAAACATGCAAAGCTTCCCTCTGATTCTCTTCCACTTCTACAAGTATACATTTGAAGAGGATCCCAACATATACTGCACTGATGTATGGTATAAGACAACTGTACATCATAACAGGTAAAGGAAATCTACTAGAGCCACTTTCTTAGGGAGGGAGGGAGGAACTGCACATCGTCCCAGAAGCCACCTAAACAATAGGCTGTTAACCTTGCTACATGTCTACAAGTCCAGACAACTAGGTTCCAGGACAGTTTCTTAGGATTACTACACAACTGAACTCTACATCCTCAGCCATTGAAGTGTATGGATATATATTTGTGTTTCAGTGTAATCCTCATAATCATAATTTTACGTCCACTTTTCCATGCTTGCATCTCCAACACAGCATCTCACTACTTCTCTCAATCCTTTGTAGTCTCCTTCCTGAGGTTCAACATCCTCAGATCTGCTTCCACCACCCTCTGCCCAAGTCTTCCGTGGTCTACCTCTTCCTTCCACTTGGCACCACTTCACTCATCATTGTAATATTCTATTGTCTCATGTTATGGTTTTCATTATGTGTTATTACTATTACATATTGTACACATGTCATTATGTCATTTTGTATTTATTTATATATATTTATTGTTTTAATATGTATGAATCAACATCAAGTTAGGCCACAAAGAAATTCATTGCAAATTCAACGACAAATTTGGACTGAATTAGGCGTTGTCAATGGCAACATGCCATACAGCAGACTTATCTAAACAATGACAATGATGATAAAGAAGTGAATTGTGGTATATTAACGAAATGATGTACTTACTTTAGCGCTGGGACCATCTACAACCTTCTGTGTCGCAGTATAGGCATGGATGGTTGTCATGAGACCTTCAATGATGCCAAATTTATCATTGATCACCTTAACAAGGGGGGCAAGACAGTTAGTTGTGCAAGAGGCATTGCTGCAAAGAAATAACTCACATGTTAACAAAGGAAGAAACATAACAAAATTGTTTTTCGTTTTCATATCTGTTTATCCATGCTGGTATGGGTTGGACGAGATTTTTTGGAGCAGTATTCTACAGCAGAATGCCCTTCCTATCGCTAACCCTAATTTTTTTAAGTAAGGTAATTTTTTTTCCTCACTGAACTTTATGGAGGACATAAACAACATGCACTGGTAGACTGAGTAATGTCAACAATGAAGACTTCATGGAGCAAACACACACCATATATACATACACACAACAGGCTTCCATTCAGTTTCCATCTACCAAATTCACTGATACGGCATTGGTCAGCCCAAGGCTATAGAAGAAGACACTTGCCCAAGGTGCCACAGTGGGATAGATCCATAAATGTTATATAATTTCTATTATAAAACAAGAAATCACAGCTAGCTGAGGTAACAAGAGTACAAGACTGCCACCAGAGTCCACTTATCAGAGGAAAGCTGAACTCAGTTGGCGAGGAAACTTAAAAGTAAACACCCAGTTATAGGGACCCCCACAACAGGCGTGTGATAATGAAAACACCAAAAGGTTTACTACATATCAGTAAAGATAAGAGTCACAACTAGAAATACTGTTGTAGGAATACAGATAGTGTCTAACAAGTGTTTTGTTAGTTTCCAGTTTGGAGATCAAATTCTCCACAGATAAATCTTACAACAGAATAGCATTTAACCCTTTTGATACCAACCTGCCCAAAACGGCCCTTGGTTCTATGATAAAAAAAACTTCTGTTTTAAAGTGTTCATATTTAAATCTTCCATTATAATTTTATGGAAGAACATTAAGTTATGATCCTAACACCAACTTAATAACAAGAAAGTTTGTTATTTTACTAAATCCTTCCAAATTATTTTCAAAAATTAATTTAAAACCACAGGCAGTGTATTTCATTAGGAATATGGTAACGGAAGGGTTAATATGTGCATAAGTGAATGTTTATGTACGTATGTATGTACATTGTGTGTGTGTGTGTGTGTATATACATGTATTATAATAGATAACCTACCTGACAACTTTCAAGTCAGCGGTGTATTTTTCGTGGTTGACACCAACGACAAACATGGGGGCATCAGGAGATGGTGCAGAGATCACGATTTTCTTGGCACCTCCCTTCAAATGAGCCTGGAAAGACAAAGCAGTTTTACACTTAGAGTCGGCAGAGTGGAAGCCTTTACATTAGAAAACAAAATTATAGAAGAATATAAATGTCAAGTGGTGTCGTTCATACATTTCGAAAGAGGAAAATTCCGATTCCACAAGAATGACGGGCAAAGTTTGTTGACCTCTGCTAGATTTGAACAAAGGGACGTAACCCACCCCCACATACTGATTTCTCACATTGGTTCATGGTTATAAATTTGCAGAGTATAAACAGTTGATTAACACATGCTAAAAATTTTCTAAATCCTGAAATGATCGAGTAGAAATCGCCTAAAAACAGGTTTCTTTGCAACTTATATAATTCACAGGTAATTGATATTTTTTCACACAAAAATATATCACTTTCACCCTATATATATAAGTTAATGATTCATATCAATTTGGTGGAACCATGTCATACAGGATGTTAAATCAACCCCAGCATATGACTGGTTCTTATTTAATTTATCTAGGAGTGATAAACGATTAAAGTTGGCCCTGGCAGGGTTAGAAAACAGGTGAACGAAACACTAAGGCATTTAGTATGGTGCTCTGCCAATCATAATAATCGTCCTCACCATTTTAGTATTCACTTTTCCATTCTGGCATAGGTAGGACAAGTCTACCGTACAGCATATCAGCCCTTACCAATAGTATGTCATCTTATCTATGGGACCTAGCAATCAGAGATCCGATCTCAGTACTTCTTCCCATGTTCTTCATAGAAATAAAATCGAAGAGTAATGAGATGTTGTATACGTGCATGTCTTTCCAAAAATACATTAGCTTCATTACAGAATTCTAATCAAAATGGAATTTGAAACTAGAAAGTGAATTTTCATCAGCAAAACATCTAAGACCAACCACACACACAGGCAAATGTTTCGTTTTTACATCCACTTTTCCCATGCTGGCATGGGTTGGACGAGATTTATTGGACCAGTATTCTACAGCCAGGTGACCTTCCTATCACCAACCCTTTACTGATAAGGTACTTATAAGTAAGGGAGTTTTTCCACCAATCTTTCGGCCGTTGAACCGCTAAAGCTGCGGGCACTTTATGTGGAATGTAAACAACATGCACCAGTAGCCCAAGTGGTGTCAACAATGAAGACTTGTGGAGAACACACACACACACACACGACAGGCTTCTGTTCAGTTTCCGTCTACCAATTTCACTCACAAGGCATTGGTCAGCCTGAGGGGCTATAGTAGGTGTCACACAGTGGGATAGATCCCGGAAACACGCAGTTACAAAGCGAACTCCTTAGCCATGCCTGTAAGCAGGAAAAAAATAAAGACAAAAGGAAAGAAGTGATGATAAATATATAATTTAATCAACCATGTTGCCATACTTACTGATGCTTTCTCAATTGATGTGAACACACCAGTAGACTCAACAACATAATCAGCATCAGCACTGCTCCACTTAATGTCACCTGGGTCTTTCCTGTTAAATGAAATTCACAGAGTCAAAACATTAAAAAAAAAAAAAAAAATACATTATTCAGGTGATGTTAGGCAAAATATGGTAGAGTGACCTACTGGTTTGAAACTTAAATTTTTTTTCTAGAACTCTTCATTGTTTTTACGTCCGTGTTTCCATGCTGGCATGGGTTTGACGAAGATTTTTTTGAGACAGCCTTTTGCAGTCGGATGCCCTTCCTGACACTAACCAAACCTATTATTTTAAGTATGGGAATTATATCACTGAACCTGAACCACCGGACAATTTTTTGTGGCTAATGCAAACAAACATCACTGGCCGCTCAGCGAAAAACGGTATCATAGGGCAAGGACATGCAAACACACACACACATACATAGATGCATGCATGCATGTGTGTGTTTGTAT
>JAOPJM010384342.1:0-11453 GCA_027124095.1 Muusoctopus leioderma | reverse complement strand
GTTATTGTCATTCAAAACTACATCGATTACATCTATTAAAATGTTTCCAAAAGTAATTCCTGGAAAATTTTGAGTGGGTGTCGTATAATGCACTAGATCCATTCTTTTTACTAGAAAAGATAAAACAGTTCTTGTTATTTAATCACTATGGTCAAGTGTATTTGTTTTGTTTTGTTTTTATTTTTGTTTTGCTTTTTTATTTTTTGTGGGAATTAAAAATGCCCTTCGGTTCCATTTTTGTTATTTTATTTCAATATTTGTTGTTTCGCTTCAATTTTCATCCTTCATTATAATTTTTCTAAAGATTTGTACACAACCTTTTTTATTCAAGTTTTTTTTTATTGATTTTTAATGTAAAAAGTGTTTGGTGCAAAATACATATCTATTTTAGGTTTGTTAACTTTTATATGAAAGTAAACTTCTAACAAGAGAAGAATTCATTCACATCGTGATAAAAGTAATAGCTTTAGGGCCATGAAAAATAAGCGGAATGAAAGAAAATTAAACATTCCATTAACCACCATGTATAGAATGAGTCGATCGAAATCACAAAAGAGGAATAGCACCCAGAAACACTGAGTCTAGCAGCCAAAAAATGGCTCCGATTTCAAGAAATAAAAGGCTCACAAAAGTTGCCTTTAGTGAGAAAAAGCAAATCATCACTTGCTTGTCGAAGAATTTCACAACAGTCAGTGTATTCAAACATATTCTGAAATAAACAAGTATTTGCGGTATGGCCTGATAGTTCCCATGATCGAAAACGTCATTGCTGATTGAAAGAATTTCTTGAACTGTACAAAGAGAAGAACCTGAATTTCGAGTAAATCATGATTTTCTCCATTCATAGATATCTGAGAAAATCAAACAAAAAATTCAAAGAAGATTGCCTACAACTGGTAAGAACATTTAGAGGCGGTGGCATAATGGAGTGAATTTGTTTCACAATTCTCTGCAAAGTGTTTCTGCGCTATATCTAAATAAATATATTTTACGGAATCTTATTCTCTTTATTCAAAATCTTACCGAAACTCGAGCTTGCGTTATTACTTGCTGACAGTATGATTAAAATCATTCTCGGAGATTGCTTATTAATGAATATATATATACATTCTATTTTTTTTTTAAACATCTGAATACAATATATGATTTAACTTCAGCAAAAACAAACATTTTGGAAAATGAAAAACTTTGCAAGCGTTTCTTTCTTAAGTTTTTTTTTAGGATGGGGGAGGGGGTTAATAGAGGTGTATATATAGAATTTCTTAACACGATATCGTATTTTAATTATTCGTATCAAATTATCGGGAAAACTTTAGAGAGCAAAATATTGCAAATATCCCATGAAAAACTGAACACGATTTTATTTTGGTCTGTTTAAAATGACTACCTATTATAGCCATTCTGGATGAAAGAATATAGAATTCCTACAAATGATGCAATAATAATTACGAACATAGTTATGAAAGCTTAAAACTTGTCACTACCCATACATTCATCCTCCAATTTTATGTTGTTCTAAATATTATGTACAAATGTTTGATAAATCATGAAAGATACCGTACAACAAAAGAATCAATTTATATTTCTAAGAATATATTCTTTCGTGTTATGTACAACTATACTTCCCGCAATTTGTCTCTTTTGGACTTTATTATTTATTTCACTAGGAAAATTATTGATGTTAATAGCAGTGGTAATAACAGTAGAGCTTATAGTGAGTGTAGAAATGATGGAAATGATAGTGGTGGTTGTTACATTGGTGAACATAAAGATACATGAAATTATTAAAATGTGATAACCATGAGATACTGCAATGTATAATACAATCTAGTTGTTCTTTAGCTCCAGGGCAGCCCTGGTCGAGTAGTTCTATGATCAAAGGCATTCCAGCCGTGACCATCACGTCTTTTTTCCTACGATCAGGGAACGCAGGACTGCATTATCTACCCAACGTGTACTTTTCTAAGACGGTGGGGTGTGATTTGAACTGCTATTTCTAGCTGGTTGAGAGACCACGTAAAGGCTCCCTCGTTGGCTCGAATACAGTCTAGTGTAGTATAGAGGTGTTATGTGGTAATTTAGGAGTGTCTTCCATTGTAATATTGTGAGAAGTAATCTTAATCGATTCAATACAGACTAGTGTTATGTTGTAATATCGAAAGGTAAAGTAGCACAGTCTAGTGTAGTGTAGACATTGAAGTTTAGCTGTATAAACAGGTCTTATGCGTGTGTTTTAGTCAGAGAAGATGGAGCAGCAGTTACGAGTTTTGCAGGCCCTCCCATCCTGGTGAGACCGATGCTGTTAATGTTTAACTTGAACCTCTGTAGGTCGACGCCTGCAAGACAAGTGAAGAAGCCCCGAGCCAACGAGGGAGCCGCTATGTGGACGTTCGACCTACTGGAATTAGCAGCCAAATCTCCCTCAAACCCATGCCATTTTGTTTAAAGAAGGAATAATACATTAGATAATGTAATTCTATGTACATATACCATGTCTGAGAAATAGGACAGGCTGGTCACGTCTGAAACGCCTTTGGTGATAGACTTGCTCAATTAGGGTTGGTCTGGGGCTAAACATCAACAACCGATGGAGCCTCTACGTAATCGTTGGACACACTAGAAATAGCAGAACTATCACCCTCAAATCACACGCTACTGTCTTAGATTTAAAATGATGCATTGGACAATGTAGTCTGATATTCAAAAGATTGGATGGTCACGATTGGGAAAGCCTTTGATCATAGGTCTTCTCAATCAAGACTGACCTGGGACTAAATAACAAAAACGTGGGTGGGCTGGAATTCATAAGGTTGCAGCCTAGTAAGGAATGACTGAGTGGTGTTTAATGTGAAGTTTGGAGAGTAAGAAACAATATGGATAATGAGAGGTGGAGTGGCTGGTACATCGAGTGAGATTGAATGGAAGGGGTAAGTAACTTGGTAGTTCAGGGGAGTAGTGGGAGAAGATTCAGAAAGGAGAAACAGCACGTCTGTGAACTAGTAGGTGGAGTATGTTGGCGAGTGAATATTTGCCTGTCAGTCAAATGGCCTTCTTTTGAATGATATCTATGATATTTGTGTGTAGTAGTCGTACGGTCCCAGATATGGGAGCAGTACTCAAGTGTCATACTCATCTACAAAGTTCAAGTTAGACATACATTGGAGTACATCTCACACACGTGCGACGGTGTTGGTGTTGCAATGATTCACTCCCCAAACACGCTTCAACCACTCGCTCACAGACACACAGTTTCTTCTCTTTGCACCTTCTATCATTATTACAGTGGCTTCTGCTATTCTGAACTAGCTAACTGCATACAGTCTACACCAAGGCTCACTCGACTCACTGGTCTCTCCTCTTTTGGTCACCCCCACCCCACCTCCTAGGCTCTGCAACAAAACTTTCGCCTAGTCCTTACTTCTGAGAACTGCATAATTCTGGAAATCCTTACCCACCCCCACCTGATTTTCCTACAGACATTGACCTGCAAAAGTTCAACATGGTAACAACCGAATCAATTTTAACAGTATGCGAGAGCTTGCAAAGGTCATGGGAATTGATCCTGGTTTCATGACAGACGTATAAATATGTGGGTCATATTTGATCTTTGTCATCAACTAATCAGGTTTGGGAGGTGGGGTATTTATTTACTAACCATGGTGAGTTAGCTTAGTATTTGGAATGCAATTTTTGGCAATGTTCTATGAAGATATAATTTTATGTTCTTTTATTCTTTTATTGGTTTCAGTCATTGGACTGCGGCCATGCTAGAGCATCGTCTTCAAGGATTTAATTGATCATATCCACCCCAGTATTCGTTTCAGTCTGGTATTTATTTTATCGATCTCTATTTGCATATCACTAAGTTTCGGGACATAAACAACAACATTGGTGTTTTGGACCGGTGTAATCATAAACACAGACACGGACACAAGCACACACATTTACATATACGACGGACTCCGGCACAGTTTCTGTCTAACAGATTCTACTCACAACGTATTGGTCAACCTTAGTAGAAGACACTTGCCCAAGGTGCCGCGCAGTGGGATAGGACCCGGAACCACGTGATGGCGAAGCGAACTTCTTAACCAGACAGCCATGCCTGCGCCTATATATTAAATTTGTAAAAGCTTTTATTTTGAGCAAAATAAAATGAATAGTGTTGAGAATATTGGTGGATAAGAGATTTAAATACTGTGATTATTGTATTGTGACGTGTTGTTTTCGAGATAATGGCGGGACTTAGGTCAATAGTGTCAATAGTGCAATAAAATGTTGCTGGAATTAGATAAGCTTCAGTCCGATTACAGCTCAGGAGTTTAAACTAACAGACCATAAGTCAATTATACAATGCTATAAATGCCATACCAAGAAGTCATTGTTCTCCTTCGTATCTGACTTATAATCGAGTAGGCTGCCGGCATAAAAGGTTTCTTACGATATAATCGTGAGTGAAATGAGAATTTGAAATGTTTATAGCTTTTCCAGATGCATTATGTATATATGAGATGTGAAACAATTCTAATTTGAGATGCAAAACCAGCTGCAAACTCGATACTTAGAAAACTTAAACATACTCTACAGTAACAACACACCAACACACTACTACGATACTAATCTATATTCAGTCTCTCTGTTATCCGATGAAGACATAGATAAAATATATACACTCACTAAAATAGCCACAAACATCATATTCCCCTCTAATTCCGAACTATGTACTCAACTATACAATCAACCACCTATTATAATTCTCGAAAACTCTAAATTCGCACTGACCGAATCCATGTGGCTTTTGCCGCTGCAGTCATTACATAACTACCACAAATGCCAATAAAGAGATAAACTCAATGACAGACTACTTGGAACATCTTCTGACTCTCACACTGAACCTTATACAAACAAACAAAAAACACATATTAAAGCCTGACATTTCTGGCTACTATCCTCTCTGAAAAAAGTGGATCCTATACTGTTTTATCAATACTGGTTTGGAATACTCAAAAGGGACAATCTATTTTAGTTATTCTTGTATAGTCCTGGTTGGCCTTGATCGAACAAAGCTATGATCAAAGTCATTCCATATATAGTGTACTCCATACTATCTTATCCAATGCGTCCTTTTTAAAGACGGTGTGGCGTGATTTGAAGGCCATTTTGCTGCTATTTTTAGCAGGTCAAGCTACCACGTACAGGCTCCCTCGTTGGCTCGATCTACTCCAGTTCTTTATAGAAAAGAACATATTAACTATCATTGAAGGAACACGTTTCAAATGCTGATAGCAACACATGGTTAGCAGTACTCACAAATAGTGATATATATACACACATACGTCTGTCTGTATGATATTGACGAATATTTAAGAAGTTCACTTCGCAGTCACAAGGATCCCGGGTTCGATCCAACTGCGTGGCATCTTGGGCAAGTGTCTTTACCATAGCCACGGGTCGACCCAAGCAATGTGAGTTAAATTGGGTAGACGGAAACTGTGCGAAAGTCCGCCGGATGGATTGTACCTGTAATTCAAAGGTCCAGCCTTGTCACACTGTATCATGCTGATTCTGCTTGAGAATTACGTTAAAGCCACTTTTTTTACTACTTTGTCTGGAGGGAAGGCAGTGCCCATCACCCCTTTTTTCAGGGCCTCCGAGACTGGTGGGAGGGAGGGGAAAAGTTATTCTCAGACCGGAGACCTGGCCCGAATGCTTGCACCCAAGGGCCAGGTGGTGGTGTTAAACCGGGCGACGGATTAAGTCTACCACCCAAGTATGTCACTGTGGGATTTGAACTCAAAATGCAAAGAGCTGCAATATATACCATGAGGCATCTCGTCCGACGCTTTAACGATTCCACCCTAGACGGGTACTTTATTTTATCTATCCCGAAAGGATGAAAGGAAAAGTGAACCCCGGCGGAATTTGAACTCAGAGCGCAGTGAGTTGGAACGAATACTGCATGCCAGTCTGCCCGACGCGCTAACGACTCTGCCAATTCGATTCCTGTTACTTTCACGCTAATTTAATGTTCTGGTGGTTTAGTTGATCGAACAACTGAAGACTCATCATCTGGAATCCAGACGTAGATCTATCCATATAATGTGTGTGTGTGTGTGTGTGTGTGTGTGCGCGTGTGTATATATATATGTGTGTGTGTGTGCATATATATATATATACACACACACACATAAAATCAGCGATTTAAATCTGAATTATTCGTAGAATAAATAAAACTGAGTGTCGGTATTACTAGATCGAGAGTTTATTTCCCAGTAAGTGTGACTCTACAGAAATCATTCCAGTGGCCACTGAGAAGAGAGAGATATACTCGAGCTAATGGAGGAGGGAAAGATGCTGGAAGTGAAGACCGTCATGGGTGCAATCATTGTGTCTGTGACGCAAGTACTTTTTTCTAAATGGCTTACTCAGAGGAGGAAGGGCTGCGCTCATGATCCTTTTCAGGGCCTCTGTCACTGGTGAGAGGAAAGGAAGAAGTTATCCTCAGGCTGGAGACCTTGCCCGAATACTTATGAAAAAGTGGAGTCTACTAAAGACAGCCAAGGCCCATGTGGTGGTGTTAAACCAAGCGACAGATTAAGTCTACCACCGAAGAACAGGAACGGTCCCTCTGACGGGCTTCCACACAATTTTCGTCAACCAAATTTCACTCCCAAGGCTTTGGTCGACTCGAGGCTATGGTAGAAGGCACTTGCCCAAGGTGCCATGCCGTAGGATCGGATCCGAAACCACGTAGTTATGAAGCAAACTTTTTAACTAAATCTGAATTACCCACTCCCCCTAAACAGTAAATAGGAAATACATGATGATAAAAATCGACGATATAAATCAATGGAGTTCTGTTTAATGAGTTTCATTACAATACTGTGTTGAACTCAAATCTTCTCTTGGGCCTAGATAAGACAACAGGAAACCATTTTATTTTTCTCCTCACTTGAATCACTCTATGAAAATAAAGCGGTGTAACAAATAATTCTTCAGGATGCTAATCTAATATTTTCAGGAAGGTGGGAAGACAATACGTTCCAGTCGGTTTGATCTCTGTTTGTCTTTGAGAGTTATTATTTCATACTTATATACATGTGCTCGGGTTTGATCTAAACTCACAACCGTTTATTTCACAGACGATTAAGTAGGCCTAACTCTTACAGAGTTTAGTGTCGTTTCTAAATTCTGTTGTAATGTTATATTGCCCACAGATACGTTGTTTCTTCTCAGCCTTGACGTTCCCATGGATTCTGTTTTATTTCTATTTTACGTTATCCCTGTAAATGGACAAAGATGTTAGGCAATATTGGTGGGTATTTTCAGAAATTTGCAGTTTGCTATTATTTTTGCTATTTTTTTTTTTTTGTTAACTATTTTTGTTCTTTATAACGTAATGAAAATATTCTCTATGCAAAATTTTAAAACTTATTGAAATTTATAAATTAATTTCATCTGTTTTTAAAAAAGACTTAATGAAAAATATTCAGAATAAAGAAAACATCTCTTCGGTAATTAATTAATTCAAAATGCCACCGAAAGCAAATGTTATATTTCTGATTAGGTGTTTTATGAATTCATTAATTTACAATTGTTTTTCATATTGGAAGGACTTTATAAAGTAAGGGACTATCTTAACATTTTATAGTTAAGTGGACTTTGTTTAGAAATAGTATTGCTGCTTAGTCATTTATAACTCCCTGTAAATGAAAACATGATTGTAAAATAAGAAACATTTCGAAATTTTAATATGTTCAAGATCTCCTCTGGCTAAAGGTCATATATTTACTTTAACATGTTATGTTAGCTGATGAAGAGCAAATAGAGTAGTTCGTGGAAACGTTGAAAGTTCATGGGTAAGAACGATAACAAAGTGTATTTGAAGCTAAGATAATGGGAATGGGGGATAAATATTTTGTGAGAATTAATTTTTTTAATAGCAAAACCATTGTTAATGCCATCAATACATTTGCAGACCCATCTGTGTCACAAACTTTTGTAGTACTGGATTGGAACCTAACAATAAACGTTCATCAAATCCGACAACCAAAGACTTTGAAACTAATAAGGGTCAGAGAAACGTTTAAGAAAGCATTAAATAATATTTTATACTACTTTTCTAATTCTGAAAAAAAAAACTGTACACCATTGCGGAATATGTTATCACTGCATCACTAGAGATAACGAAAACATTCACGTTCAGCATTAAAAATGGAAAGACAAACATTATGAGAATAAAGAACAACAAAAAGAAAGAAGAGATAGAATTTTTTAAAAGAGGCAAGATAGGAATGACAAACCAGTATAAATACTTAGGAGACATATATACAGAAAAAGGAGATAATATAGGAAAAATAAAAGGTAGAATAGATAAAATAATATACATGGCAATGGAAGTGAGGAAGGAGGGAAGCCAACAGCGTGTAGGAGATGTGGATATGGAAATAAGAAGATTGTTGGTAGAAATGATGATTAAACCAACAGTATTAACGAATACAGAAGCATGGACGAACATCTAAAAACACGAAATGGAGCAGTTGAACAAAGCCCAATACAGAATGCTATTAGCAGTATATGAGCAGAAGAAGGGTACTCCATACTATGGGCTCCTAAGTGAGACGGGCACATGGCCATACTCACACAGTGGTCTATAGAAAGTTCATGTGGCTATATGAATTGATACACTCGGAAGAGAAGAGAATAACGAGAAAAATATTGATATAACAAATGAAAGAAGGAAAATAGGATAACTGGATAAATGAATTGAGGAAATGGGCGGACAAAATGAAAATAGGCATTAGACATAGAGACAATAAAAAAGGTTAAAAAATCAGAATGGAAGAAAAATATCAAAGAGAAAATAGAGGAATAAATAGAACAAAAAATAAATGAAAAAGTAAAAATAAATACCAAATTAAGATTCATAAAAAAATGAGAAGTTCCAACAAAAAGAATACCTAAAGAAATACAATGTAAAAACATGTAAAGAAATCCTTAGATTAAGATTGAATATGGTAAATGCAAAGGCAAACTTCAAAAGTCATTTGAAAGACAAAGATGTAAAATGTGCAGCGGGATGTGGCGAGGAAGAAACCACGGAACACTTATTAATGTGTGAAAAGATTAAGAAAGTGGTGGGGCAACAACATAAAAGAGGAAGAAATACAGAGTAACATTGACAATCCAGAATGGCTGAGAGAGGCAGAACAAATAACAAAACAAATTGAGGAAATAAAGAGATATATGTAGAAAAGGGGAAGAAAAAAAAACTTGTTAAAATGCCTTGCACCCATTCGATGTGCTCACTAGAAATGGTAAAGTGGGTAACAACAAAAATCAATCGATCAAACTAATGATTATCTTACTTGATCACATTGCGTTGTTGAGTCACTGAAGAAGTTAGTTCGACCTCACAGAATAGCCCACACATTTCCCTCAAATCACACTCTAGCGTCTTAAAGGCAGGAAGAGTACATTGGATAATGTCGTCCTACACACACTATGTCTAAATAAAATATAGGATGGTCTCGGCTGGAACACCTTTTATCACAGGTCCACTGGCTCAGAGTTGACCTGGGGGCTAAACAACAACATTTTGTAGTTCCACTGCAACTCTGTGTCAGTGACCAGGTTGCAGATAGTGCGACGAAAATTTTGACACCTAATAATAAATGAAGTAAAGCAAAAAGGTTTGTGTGTGTTCTTGAATGGCTAATATGAGTCTTCCACGCTGTAATTGCTTTAGTTTCAACACACGGTCTCAGATCAAATCACTTGCCAGACAAGTACAACTCCGAAATGTATTATAACTACTATCTAGTTAATTAATGCATTATAACTATATGGTTAATTGGTGCATTATAATTATCTGGTTAATTAATGTTTCTTAGTGTGATCGTGCGCATTTGTAAAATTGAAGATTAATTCTTTTTCACAGTACGGATGCGCCCCTTCCCAAGATTCTTAGACACTGGCAATTTGCCTCTAGTACTGAAAAGAAAAACACCTCCATGCGTCTACGTGGTCGATCGACCTGCTAGAAATAGCAGCCAAACCTCCGTCAAATCGTACCTTACTGTCTTAAAATAAGGAAAAGACAAACTGGACAATATAATCCTAGATATACGAAAAGACGGGGAAATGACGGCTGAAACACCTTTGATCCTAGGTCTTCCCGATATGGGCTGACCAAGGGCTAAACAGCAACAACAACAACAACAACAATATAGCATTGTTAAACTTTACTAATAGGCAATAATGTTAATATTTTCATGAATTAATTCAGAGTCACCATCTGCATGGAAAAGCAATAGTTAAGTTAGTGTCAAATATATTTAATACTGAAAGCATTAAAAAGCTAACGAGAAATAATTATGGTAGAGGAGGGGAGGGAGCGACATTAGTCAATGACCAACATAATTTTCATTTTTATAGTTTCAGCGTATAGGGGAGACAACTCAGGACATGTTTCTCGTCACATTTGTAGTTAGCATATAAAAGGCTCTCAGCAGTAAAATATATTAACACTAACCTACTTAATAGATAATGGAGTACAGATACACTATGTGTGAATAAAAGACGGGATGGTCATACTTGATTATAGGTCTGTTGGATCATGACTGACCTGGGGCTAAACAACAACAACAAGAAAGGACACCTTAGATAATGTAGTCCTAGATACATTATGTACAAATATAAAATGGAATAGTCACGGCTGGAACATATTTGATCATAGCTCTGTTGGATCAGGACTGACACGAGATTAAACAACAGCAACAATAATAACAACAACAACAACAACATCAACATCATTAACAACAAAGGGAGCCTCTACATGGGTGCTAGAAATAGCAGCCAAATTCCTTCAAATCAAACCTTTTCTTAAAACAGGAAGAAGACATCGAACAATGTAGTCCTGGATATACAGAAAGACGTGGCCATACAGACGTAGGCACGGCTGTGTGGTTCTGGGTTCGATCCCACTGTGTGGCACCTTGGGCAAGTATCTTCTACTATAGCCTCGGGTTGACCAATACATTGTGAGCAGAATTTGGTACACAGAAACTGTGCCAAAGCGCCCATCGTGTATTTATGTGTGTGTGAGTATGTGTGTGTGTGTCTGTGTGTGTGTGTGTGCGTGTGTGTGTGTGTGTCTGTGTGTGTGTGTGTGTGTGCATGCGTGCGTGTATGTGTGTATATGTATCTGTCATCGATGCTTATCAGAGAAGGTTGACGAAAAACTGGTGCTTTACGAATGAAGTCTCTGTATCAAGTTAAAGACACTCCCTTATCACTCTCGCCACCAGGAGAATACAATATAGATCATTACTGTTAATCCATTCAACTGCCACTCTATCGTCTACACCAGTCATGGGCAAACTGCGGCCCACGGTGCTTTCTGAATGGCCCGCCTAAACGAAAAATTACCTTGAATTTGTTTAGTAGTGCGG
>JAOPJM010384029.1:0-11455 GCA_027124095.1 Muusoctopus leioderma | reverse complement strand
TTGTCCTTAATGTTTTCAGGCCCTTGTGGCCAATAAAGAAAAGATTATTATTATTATTATTATTATTATTATTATTAATATTATAAAATTGGAAACTGAATGAATCTTTCCGGCACGGAAAGATTTCAGTGATTAGATTAACGAATTAGTTATGCGGAAAGAAATTGACTGTTGCAGCTATTAATAACAGATGGTGGGTCTCACAAAAGAGGAAAATTAAAGCACAATCTGTCAGTTTTAGCAAAGATGTAGTAAAGATAAAGAACAACAAATTAGAAAAGAAGCTAGTCAACCGATTAGAAGAGGCGAACAGAAACGGTATTATTTACGATGTGCTTGCGGTGAGAATGGGCCTTGACCAGTCGACGTGAAGCATGAAGGATGCGCTGTTCATGCTAGGGTGCATGCTCTGAAAAATAAGGGAACAAATGCAGTTTGATAGGCACGAGGGACGAAAGTGATGCGTGGCAACAAAGCCACACCTCACAACAGACCGCAACAGGCGCGTGCTATCCTATTCTATGAATATATGTGGAGCTTTTCAACGGCACTTTTCTGAACTGTTCGCAAGGAGAGGCGGACTGGAGACAGTGGACTTGGAACCCTACCTATATGGCCTGTCGCGACTCTCAGCCGAAGACGCAGAGTGCTACGAAAAACTAATTTCAGCCGATGAAGTAGCGGATGTGTTGGGCGATGGGCAAATCACCAGGACTGGATGTTCTGCCACACGAACTTTATTGTTACATGCCACACGTCTTCGCTATTGCCTTAGCAGCTGTCTATTGCTACTGACAGTAGACTGGGAGCATTCCAAGTCTTGTGAACCAGGGAGTAGTAACGTTTCTGAGGAAGGATACAAACAAGGGAGACATAATAGACAACTTTACTCCTAAACAGATTTGAAGAATTAGAAAAGATGCTCCGCAAGAGGTTGGCGTTTGTCGTAGGTGGTTTAGGCGGAGATGCACAAACTTGTACGATTCCTGGCAGATCTATCCACGACAACCTCCACCTTATGCGATATATCATTGAGCAGATCGGCACTATATCTGGCTTCGGTGGGGCTATGATTAATTTAGAACAGTCTAAAGCAGTGTTTCTCAACCGAGGTTCCGCGAGGAATAGTAATAAATAGGCTAATCATATATAAATGTATTTTTGAGTCATTTTTGTGTTTAATGTCATATGCGTAATTTTACTTCAAGTAAAATTAAGAATATGAAATATCATCAAGTAGCTAATTTGTGTGAGAAGTAAATTCTATTAATTGAATTGGCTTCAAAACTAACATTTCTTTGGTACATATATTTCTCCATATAACATTTTACCTTGATTTATCTTATGCCTTTTCAACATTGTCAATAAAAGACCAAGTTATCGTAGTAGTTATTATCTGTTTTCTTTCTGTTTATATGTGTTGTATATGATATTGGTTATTTATGTTTATTTGTTTTGCGATAACAGATATAAGGTTAATTTTTTTGGTGAATGAAAACCTCCGTATGAGGCCCCATGAACAGGCAGTTTGATTTAAGTTTTTTTTGTATTGTCAATAAACTTGAGAAAAACGTAAGTTATTTTTTGATGAAACCAACTATCAGAAAAAATGTATTATGTTTTCCTTATGAACTTTAAATTTTTAAAAGAGAAAGAAAGATATTAATAATGATATATAATAATTTTTATATAGGGGTTCCCTGAGACATGAAAATTATTTCAAGGGTTCCGCAAGAGCAAAAAGGTTGAGAAACGCTGGTCTAAAGCGTACGACAGGGTTGACCATCGCTACCTGGCGGCTGTTCTCAGAGCAACCGATTTTGGCCCTGTTTTCAAAGGCTGGATCGCTACAATGTATGGCGGCATCTAAACGGCCACATATCGGAACCGTTTCGCATCGCACTTGCTCCACCAAGGACGCCCTTTCTCATTTCTTCTGTATGTTTTGGCGCTGGAACCTTTACTGCGGAGGTTGAAGACATTGAAGGGTATCCCCACTTGAACTGCGACACAGGAGGTCATGTCTGTATACGCGAATAACGTAATCATCAGGGTGTTGGACACATCGGAAATGGAGGTGGTTGATGCCATTCTTTAGGAGTATCATGCGATAACGGGACCATACATTACCCAAAACAAGTCGGTAGGCTTGCAGCTTGGCACATAGAGAGGCAAGTCCATACAGGACAGCAGCTTCTGTCGCAGGCCAGACTTCCAGGTGGATAAAAACTGGAAAGAAATCGCCAGCAGGGTGGCTAGTATCACTCAGAAATGGGCTGCGAAGAAGCTGTCTCTGAAAAGTCGGGCAGAAGTAGCTAACGTCTATATCGTTTCGGTGATGTGCTACCACTTGATCGTCATGCCTTGACCAAGGAAACAACTGACCAGATTGAAGCGTGTGCTCTTTCGTTTCTTATAGAAGGGACAAGTTCTGCTTGTCAGGCGGTTCATCTGCTATCAACACCCAATACAAGGGGTCTCAGGATGCCATGACAGATGACGTGTTGTCACGCGCTGTCACTCACTGAGGCTGACACATCTGCAGATATTCGCAGACAACGACGATGTAGGAATAGGTGTAGTCGCCGTTCGTTTTTCGCAACTCGTGTTTTTACCGAACTGCTGTCCTGAGTCAAGTGCAGGCTAGGTTGGGCCTTGGACATCTGGAATGTTGCCTGGCACTCATTGCACTCTATCAGATGGATCATGTGGTCGGCGGAAAGTCAACCCTTGCAAGCTATATAGGGTTAGTGAAGGATATGTACGGTGATGACCTGGGAGCGATTCTGTGTGTTGGCGAAGACAGTCTGGGTAGTGCCATCTAGGTGATTTTCATGTCAGAGATTATCGACAATTTCCAAACGTCCTTGACCTAGTAGTACTACAGGCTGGGAGCATTAATTGTTCAGGATATACTCTACAGGCAAGGCCGTGTTGGAGCCGCCAGCTGTCCGAGATGCGTGCAGAGTGACGAAATCGTCCGGCACGCACTCGTTCGGCGTCCATACATTGCTGATTTGTTGGTTTATGTCGAACAGCTGTTACCACGTGTGAGACGGATGCGGCTATCAGCCAAGTCTATTGTGGAGATAGGGACACCTCCTTCTCTTGGTACTCTTCCTCTGTCTGGTGGCTATGGCGAACGAAGTTGTATGGTGGACGCCATTGAAAGTTTTAAGGACATAGTTCTTTCTCTCAGGACAAGCCCTCTTCAGCTTCTGCAAGTATCACTTGAAGAGGAAGGTGAGGGTAGAGAGGATGGTGCTGCCCTCCAGTAAATTTTATGCAGGGAGAGTGAGTGAGTATGGCGAATTTGGCGTAGCTAAATGGGCCCACACTAACTATGTGGCTGTAGGCTGGGAGAAGGCATTTGCCTTTGGTGTGTCATGGTAATTCGGGATTGTGTGCTGTATAAAGGGGGTACTATTAATATTATTTTTGAGTGGTCGCAGAAGAAGTATAATATTCAGTATGAGGAGAAAGAATGATATATAAATGTTTGTGGATATACATTATATATTGGTTAACATCAGACTGTTTTCGGTCCCATGTATAGGTGCTTAATTTAGGTTTTTATTTTTCATACAAGATACTGCCCTTCTAGTTCCCTTAGGTTTTTTAGAATTTAATGTTTTGAAATACGGATATCTCTTGTTTACATGTTTTGCGATGTTAACTCTGCCGATAGTTTTAAATTTATTCGAGCTTTGAAAAGTACCCCGAAACAGCTTGCAAGTTGTCAGCTCCTTTTAATCAATAAATATACCTTTCTCTGTGAATTAATTCGTTTCTTCATATCGAGTACTCTAAGATAACAGTCTTTTATGTTTGCTACCAAACTTCAGAATATATATATATATATATATGTATAGTGTACGTTGTAACAGGACACATGCTGCCAACTTCTCACTAGGTTGTTGTTTAGCCCTAAGCCAGCCCTAAGCCAGCCCTAATTAAACAGAACTATTGTCAAAGGCATTCCAGTTGCGACCATCCTGTCTATTTCCCAGTCATAGTTTTTTTCTTCTTCCTGGACTGCATTATCCAATATGTCCTTCCATTTGTTAAGACTGTAGGGTGTGATTTGAGTGAGATTTGGCTGCTATTTCTAGCAGGTTGAGTAACTACATAACGTAGAAGCTCTCTTGTTGGTTCATTCTCATTTGGTTGTCTGTTACTCTATTCACTCAGCCATTCTTAGTTCATGAGTAGTAGTAGTCATTGTAGAAGTTATATTGACGATCTCGGAATAGTTACATGGGTTATAGCATTTGTATGGTAGAGGAATGAGGAATACATACATTGCTAAAACACTTGTGTAGCAACAAGGGCTAAAACACTTGTGTAGCAACAAGGGCTAAAACACTTGTGTAGCAACAAAGGTTAAAACACTCATATAACAGAAGAGCTTGGAATGGCCATGTGTAAGAGGAACTAGGAACAGCTACATAAGTAAAACAGTAAAATGTAAAAAAGTGGTGTATGTTAGATTGATGTGAAGAGAAGAAACATCTACCATATATCCTCGTGTATAGGCTGACACTTTTTGAGACCAATCTTTGAACCTATAATTAGGGGTTATTACACACTGGTTTATTCAGACTAGTGTCCTGATCTTGGTTGCTATGATCACGTTTTGGTCCGTTGTACCTTCCTGCCTTCTTCAGGTGCTACCTGTCTTATTAGGTGATGTTCTCATAATTTCGAACTGAACCCCTTATTCAAACCACATGAGTAGATAGTTCTCATTCCGTTGTCCATACCTGGGATATCCTTGTATTAGTTATTAGTTTTGTGATTTTGCTTGCCCATTCTGCTTAAATTAGAATATATTGTTACACTAACCTAATGATTTAACTCACGCTCACTAGCTTAACTACCACACTTAACGCTTAACAAATGCTTATATTGACTATGCTATAATTAGGGGTTTGAACATTACACAGGTATCCTTTGGAAAGAGTAAAGATTTTGGGCCTTGGCAATGCCCTGCAGACTTGCGGTGTGTTCAATCCCCTAATTATAGGTTTAAAAATTGGTCTCAAAAAGTCGACCTATACATGAGTATACATGCTAATGAGTGTTTCATTGGAGAATGATGGTCTCTTCCAAAAATGTTACGTATTTTTCCCCTCTCCTCACAGTAGCCTAACATACTTCATTTGTACTTCTACAGTATTGATTCTTGCTGATACAGACCACCATTAGTCTCTTTAGTAGTATTTAACTAAATTTGCATGAAATGCAGAGCATGAGTTAACTGAGAACAGCTTGGCATTAAGGTCCTCAGCCAATTTATGCAGTAGAAACAATTGCACTGGTATATTCATTTGAGTGTTGGTGAAAAAATAGTGTCATGCTCACAATGTATGGTACTCAGAGTAGAGGAAAAGATGGAAAGAAGTGATGAGGTTATTGCTCAAGATGTTGGGCCTCATAGCTACTTGCGTGATACCATACCAACTTGTTCATTCATCTTCTCTCTCTGAATTTGGAGTAAAAGTCAAAATCTATAAACTATTAGATTCAGATATAGAAATGTTTGTGCACTTTGAGTCAAATTTAAAAAAATTTTTTTTACCACTTAGTCAGGAGGGAAGACAGTGCCCATCACCCTTTTTTTTCAGGGCCTCCAAGACCGGTGGGAGGGAGGGAGGAAGGCATCCTCAGACCGGAGACCTGGCCCAAATGCTTGCAACGGAATGGACTGCTAAAGTCACCCAAGGGCCAGGTGCTGGTGTTAAACCAGACGACTGATTAAGTCTACCACCCAAGTAGGCCATGGTGGGATTTGAACTCAGAATGCAAAGAGCCGAATAAATACCGCAAGGCATCTTGTCTGACGCTCTAATGATTCCGTCAGTCTGGTAGATTCTCTAGACTGGTACTTTATTTATCTACCCCGAAAGGATGAAAGTTAAAGTTGACCTCAGCGGGATTTGAGCGTAATGACCAGAATGAATACTGCAAGGCATTCTGTCTGACATGCTAACAACTCTGCCAATTCGCTATATAAATGCTTGCCAACTCCTTATTTTATCAAGTAAATTCATTATGTTAACTTTAGACTACATTTCTAATTAAGTCCACATTTCATTAAAATAGACTTTTTTTGAGGGATTTTCAGACTTTTCTTGAGGGATTTTTAAAATGTGTGCAGGCATGGCTGTGTGGTTAAGAAGTTCGCTTACTAACCACATGGTTCCGGGTTCTCTCCCAATGCATGGCACCTTGGTCAAGTGTCTTCTACTATAGCCTCAGGCTGACCAATGCCTTGTGAGTGAAATTGTTAGACAAAAGCTGGATAGAAGCTTGCCGCATATATGTATGTATGTGTGTGTGTACGAGTGGGCTTGTCATTGCTTGACACTGTTTATTCACTGAAATTGGCCGGTGACGTTTGTTTATATCTCCATTAAACAAAATGCCCAGCCATTTGGTAGTTGGTGGTATGATTCCCCTACTTACAAATCAGTATGTTTGGTGACAGGAAGGGCATCCAACCATAAAACACTGCCTAAAAAAAAATCTCTGTCCAACCCATGCTAGCATGGAAATACGGACGTAGAAACAATGATGATGATTACATCACTTTTATAATTATACAGTCAAGATTTAAAATAAAGAAAAAAAATTATTGTTTATCTTTTAGGAGTTGCCCATCATGCATTTGAAAATGATGTTGTTGCCCTCAGGGAGTTAAGAAACTTCATGAACTTCTTGCCATCTAGTAACTTGAAACCTTCACCTATCCGCAAATGTGAAGATTCTCCGTAAGTCTGACTGTTTATTTTTAAAACTTTTTAACTTTTTATCTCTTTTTAAAAAAAATATTTAAATTGGATTTTTAGTACAATGTTGTTTAGTTACGCTTCAACAACAGAGTAGAAGTGAAATGGCTGAGTGTAGATAAATAAGGTATTGAGCTATAAGCTGAGAGGTTTTCAGTTCAAATCCACTGGAAGGCATTTTGTTACATATTTTAAGGCACAGCCATTGCTGTGTAGTTAAGGAGTTCGCTTCGTAACCACATGGTACCAGGATCTATCCCACTGTGTGGCACCTTGGGCAAATGTCTTCTACTATAGCCTCAGGCCGACCAATGCCTTGTGAGTGGAATTGTTAGACAGAATCTGTATAGAAGCCTGTTGTATCTATCTATCTATCTATCTATCTATCTATCCATACATACATACATACATACATACATACATATATATATACACACACACACATGTGTGTGTGTTTGTCTCCACAAAGTCTTTATTGTTTACATCCTGTGCATAACAATCAACCGGTGGATCAGCAGTTCAACAGTTAAAGATTTGTGGAAACAACAACCTTACTTACAAAAGTGTGTAAGGGTTGGTGACAGGAAGGGCATCTGGCCGTAGATTACTGCTCCAAAAATAACATTCATCCAACTCATACCAGCATGGAAAAATGGACGTAAAAACAATGATGATGATGATGATGCAGGCAAAATACTTAATTCAGCTCTATCTGTGGGGAAGTTTTTTTATTTTGTTTTTATGTCATCTGCTTAATTCCCACGAAACAGGAGCTAAACACTTGTCCTTCAAAGCCCCCTTTTCTTTTAATTTCTTAATCTTTCTATATTTTCTAACAGAGACCGAATTGTGAAAGGACTTGATACAGTTGTTCCACTTGAGTCAACGGCAGCCTATGATATCAAGGATGTCATTCTGGGAGTAAGTGAAAGAAAAATAAATTGCAGCCCATTCATCTGTCTATCTATCTATTTGTCTATCTAGATAGCATACATTAATCTGGAATCTACATCATCAGTTGTTTACTGAAGACTTAATTGATCTAGATAAGCAGACTCCACCTGATTTATATCAATATTTTGTAATTTAGTTAAAATTCTGCCATATTTCCATATTTTTGCTACTCTTTTATTCATGCTTACTCATTTAAAAAACCAAAACAAAAACAAAACAAAAAGTCTTTTTTTTGCTATACCAAACCTGACATTTGTCTTAATGTGGGCGTCGTTCATATTTGCTGTGAGTTTTTTAAGTACTTTAATTTAAATTAGGAGTTGATTATTAGTGAGGCATGTTTGTTAACTTACCCGATATTAAAACTATGCTTTCATTAATGGTGTAAATTAAATTACATAAGTTTGCAATCTTACTCCTTCTCTGTGGAAGTGTGTGCATGTGTGTGTATGTATGTATGTATGTATCATCATCATCATCATCATCATCATCATCATTGTTTTTACGTCTGTGTTTCCATGCCGGCATGGGTTGGATGGAGATTTTTTTGAGGCAGTATTTTATGGCCAGATGCCCTTCCTGTCACCAACCATACTGATTTTTTTTAGTATGGGAATTATACCACCAAGCTACTGAACGGGTGGACATTTTGTTTTATGGAGATGTAAACAGATGTTACTGGCCACCTCAATGATAAATGGTGTCAAGTGATAAGCACACGCACATACTCATTCATGCACATGCACACACACGGACACATATATATAAGGCTTCTCTCAGTTTCTGTCTACCAATTTCACTCACAAGGCATTGGTTAGCCTGAGGCTATAGTAGAAGACACTTGCCCAAGGTGTCACGCAGTAGGACTGAACCCACAACCACGTGGTTACAAAGTGATGTTCTTAACCACACAGCCATGCCTGCATCTAACATCATCATCATCATCATCATCATATCCACTCTTCCATGCTGGCTTGGGTTGGACAAGAAGTTTTTGACGCAGTATTCTACAGCTGGATGCCCTTCCTGATGCCAACCCTTACATATTTTCTTAAGTATGGTACTTATTCCACTGATCTTCACCTGAAAAAAATTGTTAAAAAGTTTGCTCTACTAAGATATATTTATTTATATGTTTAAATCATATATAGTCTTGCTATGGAACGAATATTATGCCCCAAGTTCTCAGTAGTACAGTGTTGGGATTGAACTGATGTCACAGTTTTGAACTTTATCAACTTCACTGAATTTGCCACTGCAATATAAAGAAGCAGTGTTTAATAACCATATAGAAAATGTGTCTTAATTCACACATAGTGAGCTATTTGCACGTTGGTATTAATTAAGAAATTACTAGTACACCAACATAAAATAAAAATTAAAAATTTACTCTACTAAAATATATTTATGTTTATATAGTCCTGCTGTGAAACAAAACTAAGGAAATATATCCTAAGTTCTCCTCACAACTTGGGTATTTCCCCGAGTTTTGCTTCACAGCAAGACTTATATAACATATAAATCTACGTTGGTTTAGCAAATTTCTTAATTTTCATGCTGTGACGGTGTACTACTAGTAATATATGTTTGTACTTGTTAGGTTTAAATCTGAAGGTTATGACCATGCTGGTGTAATGGTGTGTATGTATGTATATATGTGTGTGTGTGTGTGTATATATATATATATATATATATATATATATATATATAGACACAGGCATGGCTGTGTGGTTAAGAAGTTTGCTTTGTAACCACGTGGTTCCTGGATCAATCCCACTGCGTGGCACCTTGGGCAAGTGTCTTCTACTATAGCCTCAGGTTGACCAATGCCTTGTGAGTGAAAATGCTAGACAGAAATTGGTAGAGAGAAACTGAACAGAGGCCTGTTGTATATATATATATGTATAGACGCAGGCATGACTGTGGTTAAGAAGTTCGCTTTGTAACCACGTGGTTCCGGGTTATATATATCATCATCATCATCATCATCATCATCATCATTGTTTTTACGTCTGTTTTTCCATGCTAGCATGGGTTGGATGGAGATTTCTTGAGGCAGCATTTTACGGTTAGATGCCCTTCCTGTCACTAATCATACTGATTAAGAATGGGATATTGATTAAGAATATATATATATCATCATCATCATCATTTTATGTCCGCTTTCCAGGCTAACATGGGTTGGACGGATGATTTTGGTCCAAGTAAGTTCTTATTCGGAGTCACCACTCTCTCAGGTTGGTCTGGGAACCACGTCTCGCTCGTACATTTCATTTGGCTTGGTTTCTACGGCTGGATGCCCTTCCTAACACCGACCACTTTACAGAGTGTACTGGGCATATTTTATCGTGGCACCATATGTGTGTGTGTGTGTATGTATGTATGTGTGTGTGTGCATGCATGCGTGCATGGGCTTGTCATCACTTGACACCATTTATTGCTGAAATCGGCTGGTCACGTTTGTTTACATCTCCGTAAAACAAAATGCCCAGTCGTTGGGTGGTTTGATTGTATATAAATCTCCATCCAACCTATTCTAGCATGGAAACACGGGCCTAAAAACGATGATGGTGATGATCATGGTGATGATCATGGTGGTGATGATGTCCCTCTCCTTTCTTTTTTTGTCTGATCTATCTCTTTACTGTCTCTCACCCACCATAACTTTTGCTGGCTGTCTTACTTTAGTTCATTCTCTATCACTAGCTGCTTCTGTTTTGATTTCTCTGCTTTTGTCTTTCTCTCTACGAGACACACACAGATACACCTGTTACAATTGATTTTTTACGATATATGATGAATTCAGCATGTGTTAAAGGTGAAGCTAATTATGCTTTGATTTACTTTACAGATTGTCGACGAACAGGATTTTTTTGAGATTATGCCAAATTATGCCAAAAACATTGTCGTGGGATTTGCAAGGATGAATGGAAGAACTGTAGGATATGTTGCTAATCAGCCCAAAGTGGCAGCAGGTATTGTATGCCCTTCTTCCACTCTCTCTCTCTCTCTCTCTCTCTTCTTTTTTCTGTTTCTCTCCCTTCCTTCTTCCTGTCCCTCTTGATGTATATTCTGCTGTCTCTCTCTCTCTCTCTCTCTCTCTCTCTCTCTCTCTTTCTCTTTCTCTTTCTTCTTCCTGTCTCTCTCCCCTCCTTCTTCCTGTCCTTCTCCATTACTGTCTCTCTTTTTTTTATGTATATTCCACTGCCTGTTTGTCTGTGTGTCTCTCTCCCCTCCCTCTCCCTCTCTCTCTCTTCTCTCTCTCTCTTTTTCTGTCTTCCTTCTTCCTGTCCCTCTCCCTCCCTATCTCTCTCTCTCTCTTGATAACAGGCTGGACATTTAGTTAATCCCACAACTCCTCCTTTACCAAAAGCTGCCCAAGCCAACAAGGAAGTCACTATGTTGTTGCTTGATCTGCTAGAAATAGCAGCCAAATCTCCCTCATATCACATCCTACCATCTTAAAAGAGGAAGGACACATTGGATAGTGCAGTCCTAGATACATTATATCTAAAAACAAAAACTGAAACGTCTTTAATCATAAGTCTACACAGTCTTGTGAAGCCGTGTGAAGGTCTAGTGGTTAGGCTACTGGGCTCACGATCGAAAGATCGTGGGTTCGATTCTTGGTCTGGGATGTGCGTTGTGTCCTTGAGCAAGGCACATTACTTCACGTTGCTCCAGTCCACTCAGCTGAAAATGAGTACCAG
>JAOPJM010383924.1:0-11456 GCA_027124095.1 Muusoctopus leioderma | reverse complement strand
CAAGCACGTAAATACAGGGAGACAAACACACACAGAGAAACGTACACACTCACACACACACACACACATACATATTTAATTATATATGTATATGTGTGTGTGTGTGTATGTATATATATATATATGTGTATAAACGGCGGGCATCCGTACAGCATCCACCTACCAATTTCCCTCACGGAGGCTATATAAGAGTACACTTTTCAAAGGTGCCACGCAGTGAGACTGAACCCGAAACCACGGAGTTCCGAAGCAAACTTCTTAACCACAAAGCCATGTCACACACAAACACACACACATATGTATGTATTACTGAGGAGTTAATAACTATGTAATGCAGTCGGCCAAAAGTATTTTTCAGCCAATCAACGCTTACACCCGTAATGAAGAGAACATTTATTAGTTTTAATGATAATTTTATGTCACGAAACCAAATCCGAGTTCTTTGGAAATTAAATGGCGGTATGCAGTGGAAAATAAATTTGATATTTGGTAGACACACTGAATATTCCAGACGATTTCGGTTATAGGGGTCCCCCTCAGTGAAGCATAATCTTACTCTACATATCATATCTTCGAACAAGACTATGCTTGCTGAGGAAATCTTTTAAGACTGAAAGTGTCCAGAGTTTTCACCGAGCCTATCAGATATCGGACTTCACGTTAATGCCCGCGTTCAATCTTTTCTCAGTTTCGATTTCGGTGTAATTTCGCAAGTATTTTCATTAAAGCTAATGGCTTTCCCTTTAAGTACGGATGAAATTTTAATTCATTAAATTCATTTTTTGGATCACTAAATTAAGTACATTAGCTCCCACTTAGCATATATACACATGCATGCATATACACATGCATTCATGCTTATACACATGCATGTGTGCATATACACATGCATGCATGCATATACACATGCATACATGCATATATATATTAAAAACAAACCAACGTTCAGGTTTAATCGTTTTATTGAGGATTTTTCAAATTTTCGTATGCACACTTGCAGTTGGTTTGGAATAATATAGTTCCTTAATCCATCAATTTCAGGATGCACTTATAACAAAGAGAAATTGCAACGCACTACACCATACACCAGAAAAGAAAGATAGATAGGGAAGCATTAGTTGACAATACATCTATACTATCTCAAATTCCCCACAAACGTAGACGGTAAATAATGGAAGCATTACTCATAATAAAACGCTATACTAAAATAAATACGAGGCCAGTAAACACACGAAATAAACATATGAACGAAATAAACATATGACAGATGACGCATAAGCCCAATGTTCAAATTTCAAATGACGGCGATAAAGTCTACAAAAATACCGTTGATAAAGCCTACTAATTTGCATACTAGAAAAGAGACAGGTATACACGCCAACAACACTTCACATCCTGCATCTGATAGTGTGTACGTCTAGATAAGTTGAGGATGGATATAGGAACTTTGCTATACCAAACGAACTGCAATGGACCCAAACGAAAATATGAAAAACACCATAATAAATAAGATCGCACTTGAATATAGTCGTATATTTAGAACAACACACACACACACACACACACACACATACACACACACATGTATGTGCGTGTTTGTGTGCGCGTGTGTGCGCGTGCGTGTGCGTGTGCGAGTGTGTCTACGTGTGTGTGCGTGCGTGCTTGTGTGTGTTTGTGCGTAACAATTGTTTAGAAAGTCACAGTAATGCTGTCGGGGAAATATAATAATAGAAACGTGGAAATTCCAGGTTATTTGTGAAAAAATATATGATTGTGGGAAGATTATAGAGAAGCAAGAAATGCATAGTTTGTCTTTTGAAATTTTATTTCCTCTGAAGTGTTTGATTCTTGAGGAGGTTTAAAAACTACAGAGATAGTACTGAGGGTGTAGTTTTAGTAGAGCACATCGAAAACTATATTCTTTATTATCCAACTACCATCTTTTGTAACTTGATAGTTATCTATTAATTTTCTCTTTACTTCATGAAGTAAACAATATTTAATATGGAGTGAAATGGAACATAGAATCTATCTATAGTATGGTGCTACGGTACGACTACTTTGGTAAAGCTTTAACACAGTTTAATACGCTGTACTCATCCTCATTTTCGTAACAGAGATAACTGCATATCGCTGGACTTCAATCCACAGTTCCATTGAATGTAGTTCAGTAGCAGCCCCACTGAGCTGTGTTTTCTGAAACTATACATATAGTCCGTTATACATCCCCTTCTATGTTGTTGTTTCCTGTATCAAAGCTGTGGACAACTTATTTCATACCTGATATTTCAACCTTGATTATCCCATTGATAAATGTTTCACATTAATCTGTAAAAAAACAAATATGTTCTATTATTTCTGGGTTTGAAACTTTCGTAGCTTCAGCAAATCAGCAGTATCATTCTAAGTGTACGATGACCCGATCAAGAAATTGACCAATTGCGATTGCCGTATTACGTAATTGAAGACCAAGATGTCGTCGTCGGTAGACAACCTGTCATTGGAGAAAGCTGTCCGATTGTCGACGAATGTTTGCGTAGAGCATGTCGTTCCTACAGTACAAACAATTTATTATATTTAATAAATATAGCTGGAAACGATTTGTCGACTATTTTGATAAACATGCGCTTACTTATCACGAACACACTTTTGGTTACACGCATTTCCCGACGATTTACATTCACTTAAATTTGAAGATCATCTGCGAAGTAAAGGTACTTGTGCGCGCGCGCCTGTGTGTGTGTGTGTGTGTGTGTGTGTATGCATATGTGTGTGTGTGTGTGGCTATGTGTGGGTGTATGAAATAAGAATGATGCAATTGCATAATAACATAAGAACAACATTATGATAAAAACTAAACCAATAATTTGAAAAATAATTTTAGTGTCTTTTGATTCGTCAGTTTATTCTTAAAAACAACAATTCCAGGTTTCTATAAATTTTTAAATATACGATACCGGGTATTTTACATCTAACAACATAGCATCACCACCAGACTATACTATAACATCATAATGTTCTTTAAAGAGATAATTTAGTGAGCAGTGATAGTAGTACCTCTAACAATATATTATCACCACCAGTCACTACTCTAGTATCAGTGTGTTATTTAGAGAGATGATTTATTGAGCAGTGATACATCAGCATGTACTATATCATTAGTGTGTTCTTTAAAGAGATAATTTATGGAGCAGTGATAGTACTAACACTAACCATTTACCACAACTACCACCACCACCAGCCTATACTATAGTATAAATATGTTCTTTAAAGTGATGATTTAGTGAGTAATAATAATAGTACCTCTAACAATGAAGCATTACCACCAGCCACTACTATATCATCAGTGTCTTCTTTAAAGAGGCGATTTAGTGAGCAGTAATAGTAGTAATCTAACAATGTACCATCTCCACCAGCCTACAATATTGCGTCAGTATATTCTTCAAAGAGATGATTTAGTGAGAGCAGTGATAGTAATGCCTCTAAGAATATACCATCACCACTATTCACTACTCTAGCATCAATGTGTTCTTTAATATACGTTACCAGGTATTTTATTGTTTTGAATCTAGTCGGTTTGAATTCCTAGTGCGTTGGATTGCATTCGTTAGCCTCCCTTTCCCCTTGAGGGAAGCATAGTTTCCCATATCACAAAGTGCTTTTATGTAGTATCTCTTTTGTAATTTCACTTTTTTGCTGTCATAGTGGTAATAACAATAATTCAGCAATAATTAAATTAACAAAAAAAAATAAGGCTTTTTTCAGTTCATGTGTTTTGTAAGACTTGTATAATAATTATTAATAACTTCGAATCGAGCTTATAAAAGCATACATAACATTTCTCTTTTCGTAAGATTGGTGGACATCATCACAACATTGACCCGATAACACCATTCTTTTTTACATGAGCTTTAATTAACTGCATACTTTAAGTTGGTTATTCAATAAATTAGAAAAGATGAAAAGTATCACTTTACTCTTTTAAAAATTATAAAATTGCGAAGAAATATTAACATGTACTTGATGTCCCATTCTAAAACATAGGGGTTCATCAACTATTCATGTAATTTGAACCAGAAACGTAAGCAACAATCCCCACATATTAATTAGCATAACTTATTCAATAGGCCAAGAAAAGTCACCATTACATTAACGTATCGTTGATGTAGCATTGGTTAATATGTATCTACATCATTTGAACGTCAAATCCAAAAGATTACTGCACCTTATCCCCATACTGTATATAAAAATATTGAGGTTTTTGATCTAGGGCGTATTCCCAAGCAGTCTGTTATGAATTTATGTTGTCCCCACATCTGTTTCACGAAAGTCTGACCTTAAACATAAACATGGCACATCTCATATGGCCTAATATCAGTAATATATATATATATATCATAATTAGTATTTAATAACATAGCCACAATAGAAAGGTAAACAGAAGTGAACCAGTATTTTCTTATAGACAATTGTATGTAACTCTTTCTAGAGCACGTTCGCTTATGTAAGTAAATATAAAAATAATAGATAACAACTCTTAAGGTAGAAGAGTTGATAAATGTATAACAAAGACTATAGTTTTCAAAATGTTCTCTCCTAAAACTGCTCCTTCAGTAGAACCAATGTGGAATTCACCCCAACTCAAGAATCGAACGCTTAGAAATTATTTATTTCATGGTTCTCTATAAACTTCCAACTGTTTTATTTTATGTAAATTGCTGTGTCATTAAAAATAGAAATTCTTAATAGCTTAGAGTGTGAAACGACAAGAAGAAGCGTGAAAGTGGGAGTAAGTATCGTATGATCAAAAGTGGCAAACGTATACTCCCAAATGTACCCGTCATATACACTCTAGTATAATTAATAATCATTAATGTTTGAAAGAATCTCTTTCAAATATTGTGACTGTATCAAGGAACCTTTAAAAAATGTTTAAATATATATATGTATATATATATGTATATATGCTATTTTACTCTCTTTTACACTACTTACTGATGCTATATCCCTCCTTGCATACCTGGTTTTTTTATTAAGGAGTGAGTGTTATATTGCTTCTCTCATTTGTGGTTCTTGCAGTACTGCAGACACATCCGGAACTTAGATATAAGAGTGTCTAAGTGTTACTTGAAGGCATTTACATTCACCACATGCAAATTGTAATATAATAAATAATACTTATAATTTGCATATTCTATAACAGCTAACATAGAGAAATTATAGTTTATGCAAACTATAATATAACAAATAAATAATTGGTTCTAACAGAGGTACAAGGCCAACAACTTTAGTACTTGACTGGTACTTTATTTATCGACCGCGAACTGATGACATGCAAATTGACTTCGGCGGGATTGGAACTCAGAGCGCAGAAAGGAATACTGTAAGGTATTCTGTCCGACACGCTAACAACTCTGCCAATTCGCCACCTTGATAATAATATATAAATAATTATTTCTAATATTAGCACAAGGCCAGACATTTTAGGGGAGGGGTAAGTCGATTAAATCGACCCAGTGCTTCACTGGTACTTTGGTTATCGACCCCAGTTGGATGAGAGGCTAAGTTAGCCTCGACGGGGTTTGAACTCAGAGCGTAGTGAGCAAGAATGATTAGTGTAAAGTATTCTGTCTAACATACTAACGACTCAGCCAATTCACCGCTTATATATTAATAATATATAAATAAAGCGAATGTTAATGTCACGAATTTGTAGGCAAAGCGTAGAGCCTGATAAATAAATTCAATTACACACATTACTTACTGTATCTACCTACGAGTAATGGGTGACACACTGAAACAAGCGGACTAGGGACTAAGAAAGCTTTGAGTCTGATGATATTTTGTTTCCCCTCTCTACTGCCATCATGAATACAAATAATTGTTTCTGACATAGGAATAGACTCCCAAATCTGCGAAAAGGAGGTTAGACGATTACACTGACCTCAGTACTTGCATGTTTCTTTATTTTATCGAACCGCGGACGGTGAAAGGCAAAGTCGACCTCGGTGCGGTTTGAACTCAAAACGTTAACGACCGTAACTAAATACCACAAGGAATTTTGTCCCACGTGCTGATGATTCTGTCAATCCACCACCCTATTATGAACACAAATAACAGATGTTTACTAATAGATTAACATTTATTTCCACAGAAGGAAAAGTAGACGCAAAAATAAAATATATATAATCACTTTCTGTTACTTTCCATCTCTTCTATCTAGATAAACATCATAGATAATATTTATGGAGATATTTATATTTTATCCTATTCTCGGACGCTTGCTGGACGTTAAAGAAAAGATAAAGCAAATTTCAGAAATAAAGTCATTATAGGGTACATAACTATGATATACGTCTTCAGTAATTAGTATTGCAGACCTTAAACTACTTATTTGATGGTCCATAAAAACTTTTAGACAAAGATAGTGAATAGCAAGATTTCATTATAAGATAAATTTCCATTCTCATGTTTTATAATCATTTCATTTATGTTATTGCTTTTGTGTCTGTATGATTCTGTGTAATTTCTTACTGCATTGATATATGTGTTTACGCGTGTTACAGCATGTATTAACAGGTATGTACATCTGTCAATGTGTTCTGTTATTGCTTTTCCAAACCCAATATCCAGCAAAATCTATCAGACCTATGTTCAAAAGCATTTCAGTCATGACTATCATGTTTTAAAAGACATTTTTTTTACGAAATAAGAGCGTATTTTGAGAAGGTTTTAGCTGCTATTTCAAGCAGGTCAAGTAACCTTATAGGTGCTTCCTGCATGCACTTAAAATGTGCTCATATATTAGTATTTTGTGGGGCAATCTCGATATAGGCAGTCAAACCTTTTAAACTAAAATATGTACTAGTTACTTTAGAAGAGGTTCAGAAATATGTATTATAGTTAATGGCAATATCGATACCTAACAATCACACATGTCTAAGAATTGTCAGAGTCGTTAGAGCGTCGGTTAGATTGCTTTGTGGTAAACGTTCCGGCTCTCTGCACTCTGAGTTCAAATCCCACCGAGGTCAACTTTGCCTTTCATGACCCCGGGTTCGATTGTTCTCTCTGTCTTTCTCTCAGTCTCTTTCATTCTATCTTTTTCTCTTGAAGAAATCGACTGCGGTCGCGCCTTGAGAGCGGATGGTTACTACCACGTGTCTGCCCCCAAAAACGACGTATGTCAGGGTGACTCCCCTATGACTCCACCAGGAGTTAAGGATGGCTCGGAATCGGAAATTGGAACAATCACACGCGTCTACAATCGTATAGGAAATTGGTATAATTGATTGTATTTACTCTCGTACATGACTGTACGTACTCCGTCCGCTGTTGGACGATAAAAGCAAATGATTTGAAAACAGAACTTAAACGAACGTTTTTTCATAGTGCATGACATTTATTGTGCCCGTAAACTATCTTTATGTTGACAACGTAAAGTATAATTTATAACTATGGTACATGGTTACACATTTTGGACGACAAAACAACCAATTCCAATACTTGACCAATAGATTTATTATCGATTTAGGTTTAAAGAAACCAATTGAGTTCTAAAGGCAAAGTAAATCGCATCCTGATTTGAAATCAGAACGTAAAGAAATTCAATGTAAATATTGATAGGATTACAGAATTTATATTTCACCTAATTTCGAATGGTGAGCAATATTTATCTGTAATAATAATTAGGCTATCAACATACGCAGATCATTTTTTACTTCCTGTTTGAATTGCTTTATTGAAAACAATCCATAACGAGAACAGTAATATGAATGTTTAGTATCACAATATTTATGACTATCGCTTAGTACCCTTCGGCCATGATGGGGATTAAAGGTTTTATGTCGGCCATCTGAGAATGTAGTTACAACAGTGTACGATTTAGTCGACCGGCCTAGAAAGCTTTCTTCTTATTTCTAATTTATAATGGAATTCCTGCTTTTGCCGGTCATATAATTTACACACATTTCCAATCGGGTACAGCATAGTTAAATACATTACTTTTAAGAGTAGTTTGTCAATGCATGTGCTATGTTATACCAAGATGTATGCAATAATAGACAGTGAGTATCAAAGATTTCTATTCAAACGAACCCAGACATATAACCCCACTGTAAGAGTATAGTTGAATCTAATCATGTGATAGGATTATATCTGAACTGAAGCTGCATCGTATGATTAGAAAAACTCATAATATTGCTTCCATAAACACTGAAGATGAAGGACCATGAAACTGCAGTTCTTTGACCTCTAGGCTTGTCTTCTGTAATTAGTTTAAGTTTAAATGAAAAATTTCATTATATGATAATTAAATATCATTCATTCTGTACAGTCTGTTAATTATTATCGGGTATTGCATTAATCTATAGTGTCATCGGAAGCAATAATTGCTAATAACATATTTCTGTAAAATGAAGAGCAGAAAGCAGTAGTAGCAACTAGCATCATGCCGAATGAACTATTTAATGAAGTTTTCGGATCATGAAGATAATTATCATAGTATGTGAGGTGTAGGTAGATGAGTCGAACGTGTTGTACAATTTAGAATAACATTATCAGTTGGTAGTAAGAAAGCCATATTTTGTAAATATGAATGTATGATATAATGAGAAACAATCTATTGTTGCTGGGACTGCTAGATAATCTATCAGCACCACTCTCTTATCACACTATACCGTCTAAAAATAGGAAGGATACGTTGAATAATGTAATCCTAGATATGATATGACACAGGAATATAATAAACTATACCTTGTGTCATCAACTTATATTTACAATATCAATACATTTTTAAAAAAGGTCTATTTTTAAATATACTTCAACGTCAGTTCTGAAAAGTAAGACAAGCAATCATACGTTTTAATTAAGATATTCATGGTTGATAAGTAGTGCTCATATTCAATGTGTGTCATATAAAACTGTCACAGATGATACAGTGTCTGTACTGTTTTACATTAGAAAATCGATGTTTAACTTTGGGCAGGGGATGCTCCAAAGAAGAGTCATTTGGTGGAAGAGAGAATACCCAAAGTTGATAAGAAAGAAATGTGTTGAAAACAAGATAGGTCAGGGCATATAAGTGTTTTACCTGCTTGGTACTAAATTTGCCATTTGAAAAGAGTAAACCCTATGTTAATTCAGTAAGAGAGTTTGAGGGAGGAAATATCACGTTGGTGGGCCACTGTTTGTAGCATGCTGATGACGTACTATACAACAGCATGATAAGATCCAGACTGTGGAAGGTGAGGATGAAGAGTGGGCATCCTTCAAAAACTGTAGACATGAACTGATGGGGGGCAATGGCGCTGCGACTGCTGCTAAACATAGATGATGGTACAAGTTGTGTTGCACGTCCATCATCGGGCCCGACACAAGTGCAAGTTGTGATCGATACATGATGATGACGATGATGAGGATGATGATGGTGATGATGATGATGATGATGATAATGATGATGTTGATGATGATGATGATGATGATGATGACGACGATGATGATGATGATGATGATGATGATGATAATGATAATCATGATGATCATCATGATGATCATGATCATGACAATGATCATGATCATGACGATGATCATGATCATGACGATGATCGTGATGATTATAACGATGATGATGAACATTATTGAAAAATATGGAGAATATTCAGTGAACTGAAGCACATAACTATCGATATGAATATGGGTGTCTGAAGTTCATGAAGCCACTGTTGCATAGAATAGGGAATCCCGAGCGCAGATGAACTGCAACTACGGTGATCACACATCTGTTTACAGGATAAACAGGGAGAAGTTAGATTATTATTATTGGCAGAGTCTTTAGCGCGTCGGTCAGAATGCCTTGCAGTATTCTAGGCCGTAGGGCATGTGCTATTTATATGCTTAATTTCAGACTTTCATGCAACAGGCGTGGGGACAACCTAAAATGATCATATACTTGTTCGGTATACGACCTAGATCAAAGAAATTCATTGTCCTCTAATACAATAGGTGCTCACTAATTTTTTAACTTGCAGATAATGAAGGTACATATTAACCAACTGTATATCCACTATACGTTAATATAATGTTGGCTCTTCCTGGTGTATTGAATAATTTATGCAAATTAATATGTGGGGAACTATTGTGTAAGCTTCTGTTGCAAACTACAGGGGCTACCTATGACTATTACAATGTATATTTGATGGTACGTCAAGTTTGTGTTGATGCGGTGCTAATATGTCTTTGCAAATGTCATGATTTTTAACATAGTAAAAGGTATACTTTTCATCTTCATTTTGAGTTTATTCATCAAGCAATTTAACGTATGCAGTTAATAAAATCTCATGTAAAAATTAATGGCGTTATCTAGTCAATTATGTGATGATGTTCACCAATTGTAATACAACAGAAATGTTATGTAAGCTTTTATAAAATGCATTACATAGTTTTAATAATTATTATACCAGTCTTACAAAACACATGAGCTGAAAACAGCTCTAGATATTTTTTTAATTTCAGTTATTTTAGTCATTGCTGAATGAAAGTATGAATGTACGTAACATACGTAGTAGTAATATTTGGCATGAAACGTTTTGTTCATTTTACTTGCACTGACAAAAGACAATTGCTGAAAATAGTCAACATGGACAAGTAGTGTCTTTTACAATTTGTTTCAAGGTGTGAGGTTATATCAGTGCCTGCATTTAAATATAATATCTTTAAAAATATATAGTTTACAACTTTCGTCATCAAAGTCCGATTCCTCATCATCAGATATAGCAGTTTCATCTACTACATTCTGGCAACTTGAGCATTTACAAAGATCTGTGCATCGCATTCCAATTTAACTGTAGCATGATTCTTGTGAAGAAGATTACATTTCCAAATTCGGTTCATGTATGTAATTGTGTTTCTTGCAGCTGCAGTCGGAGAGTTCCAAAATATCACCTGGAACTGGTGGAGTACTGCATGTATATATATATATAATTACATATATACATATAGGGATGGACATTAGGGACAGACATAGACGAACGAAACACATACGCGTATTTTTCACGTCATCAGACGCGTGCGATACTTAGCATGATCAATGTTTGATGTTGAAGTTTCTGACCTCTTGAATCTGCCTTCATGTGTTGTTGCTCCTGATAAGTTGAAGCAAATCTTATTCGAAACTTCAATGTCATCATCTTTCCTTTAACTTTTGACACTGTCTTCCTTTTCATCATTTCAAATGTTCAAAGATTCTGCCGTTTGATGGGGTCGAAGAAGTTGTCACATTCCTGTTCCAGTCTGTTTTCACAAAAGGATATATAGCTGCTCACACCAACATCTTCTACATCGAATACGTTTTGCTTCAACTTATCAGGAGCAACAACACATGAAGGCAGATGCAAGAGGTCATAAACCTCACCATAAACAATTGACCATGCTACGTATCGCACGCGTCTGATGACGTG